>VZRH01000523.1:61106-168052 GCA_013397555.1 Urocynchramus pylzowi | reverse complement strand
TTTTTTTTTTTTTTTTCCTTTCAAGAAGCTGTTTTATGTCTTGGAAGTGGCTGTGTTTAACTGAAGTCCAGAATTTTCCTGTTCTTTTGTGTGGGAGTATTTCTTTCTGAAGCAACAGTACATTGTGCAGCTGTGATATGCATGACAGAGCTGGTTTCTGCTCACAGTACTTTTGAAAGTAACTTGCCACAAGTTTGTCAGTACACTGCATCCTTTATAATTGCATTATAGGTGGTCTCTTAGATTTTTAGTGAACTTGGAGCTCATAAAGCAATAAAAGAATAGTATTACTAAGCATAGTGGTGGTGATATTGTGTGGATTTTTTTCTAGCTAAATTTACTTCTATTGATCTAGTATTTTAAGGTTGCTATGTTTATGCTGTTACCAAAGATGTGTGTCTTACTACCTCAGCTTTGGTAGGCAGAACGTGGTCTAGAGTATCTATGAAAGGTCAGTGCCTTTGGGTTAGATGTGTGTTCCCTTTTACACTGACAGAAAAGGAGCAAAAGGATTTCTTTTTCAATCGTGTTTTCTTTAAAGCTTCTTGAAAATATGGATGGAATCCTTTCAACTGCTTTATTAATTACTCATCTTAGTGGGGATAAGTGGAGATTGTATAGATGATTATCTATAGCCCTTCCACAGCCTGCATTTTTCAGTTTCCTTCCCTTTGCTCACTTTGTCTGGTGTTTTTGCCAACCACAGCAACAGCCTGAACTTCTTATTCGCTCCTGGCTGCACCCACTTGGACACAGATGAATGTGACTGAGTAGAAGCTGAGTTATAAATAGCATAGTCCTTGGTGAGATAGGAGTTGTCCTTAAGGGCAGTGTGTGTCTTGCTTCCACTACAAATACCAAGAAAGAATGAATATTACAGCTCTGTTTTCATACCTCCAGAAGTGAGCATTGGTTGCCTGTTTGCATAGATTATATTATGGTGCTGTTCCTCTTAAAATAGAGTGGCAGAGATTTTTGAATAGGAAAAAATCAATGGATGTATAATTGCTGGAGGGTTTTTTCCCCCTCCTTCCTCTTTAAGGTCATTGAATATATAGGAATAGTTAGTGCTTGCTTTTATCTATTTGAAAAGTTAAAAATAATAAGGCAGTCATCTGCTAGGTATAGAAATATAGCAATGAAGGGGAGTTCATGGTATCAGTTCTCTTCCTATCTGATTCAGGTTTGAACTAGCTTGCTTCTAAAAATCTCCAGCAAGGGAAATTCACAGTTTCCTGAGGCAGAGGTATTGTCGCAAGTCCAGGATATATTGATCCCTACACTGCTTTTCCAAACACCTGTCAAAGGAAAGGCTGCACCCCCTTTTCATCCCCTCAGAGAAAAAGTGGCTGAGCAGGTCCCTGCACTTCCTCTCACAGTTTTCTCAGGATTATTTGGTGCTGCAAAATAAATACTCTCTCAATTGAACTAGAGAAAATTTACCCTTGTTTGCAGAAAATAAAGGTGTCACCTGAATTTGTTTTGTTAGTTTTCAAAAGTATTGCCAGGATGTGTGTTTTAGATATTCTCCTTTTTCATTTTTTCCCCTCTTCCTTATTATTCTGACTTTCTGTCATCAGAAGGAACATTCAAGAGTACCTTGAACAGAAAAAATAGTGGGAGCTCCTATCTCTTTTGGATTTATTTGCATTATGTGTTTTTTAAACACTTTCATATGTTCATTTCTTCCAACTGTGGAACAAGAAGAGAAAGAAAAACATTTCAAGAAATTAAAGAAGCAGAACGAAATGACATCTTGGCAAGGGGAACTGAGGGCTAGGTGACAGTAGTAATTGAAACTCTGATTTTCTTTAAAAAATAAGACTAGGTCAGAATTCAGTATCACACCTTTATTAAATATACTTCCAATTTTTACTTAAAATTTAGTAGTAGAAGCTTTACGTAGTCTATGAAAGAGTTTTGATGGCGATTATTGAATGTTGCAATCATGAAGTCTGGATGCCTACAAGCAGTCACTTGTCTTCTTGTCCTATTGACTTGTCTCAATGTGTTTTTAATCAGTTTAATACCACATGATAAGCCCTACACTACAACAGCAGTCAGGGAACAATAGGTGAAAAAGAAATTCCTGGGAAAATAAGCGCCAGATATTTTTCATTTGGTGATGGAGAGAGGTGAACTAAACAAAATTGATGCTCTTTGACAAACTGAAATAGGATTCATAGAACTGAATGCTACAATTTTAAAATTGTTTTTTCTTATTGATCAAAGTAATATTACACTACACTGATTTTTAACTTGGTATGTCTTATTTTCTCTTTTAAAAATCTCCTTAAAGCTTATGTGGGAATGAAAAAGGGTCCTAAGTTCTAGCTATGATACTTTAATCTAAAAGGGCTGCCTGATGCTGATGTTAATAGTCAAGAGATCCGTTACTGCAGCCTGAGATGCATTGCCATGGATTAGCAAAGCACATTATCTTTCTGAGAATGTTTCCTGTGTGAAAATTTTTGCCTCACTCTTTACATTTTGACCCTTTAGGCTGAAGTTGCTTAAACCGGGACAAGAACCTCTAAAATACCAGGGCCCTAGGGACTTCCAGGCACTGGAAAACTGGATGTTGGAGAAACTAAATGAGGAACCATCTGTAAGTGAAAAGGAAATAATCTTTTCTTTAGGCTTACTTATCTATCATTTCTCAAAGTTAGATTTCAATTTCCAGGAGGAAATCTGCTCTTGAGAATAAAAGTGAGGTTGCAGTATCAATCTGAAACAGCTTACATGCAAGTCAGAGTAGTAATTAAAACTGTCATCCTGTGACCTGATCTCTGTTTCCTGCTTTTAAAATTACAGTACATAATGCAGTTTTAATGCTTATACATTTGACATTTTAAGATACAGTCCTTGCTGCCAATTCATTTGACACCTGTAGGCTGTAATGTTTCTAGAATAAGAAAAGCAATTTAGCTTTAATAAACTATAAATTGCATTTGTGTTGGGCTTAATTGCCTCTTAAAACATGGATGCCATCTTTGGCTGAGTTACTTTCTGATAGTATTGTGGCCTAAACAAAAGGTTTAAAATGATCAGTTAAGTAAGATACGCTAATACCATCAGTAGGAAAATCCTTAAGTTTAGGGGCATCATTCACATGCGGGAGCCAAACCTTGCCCAAAATTAAATTTTTGATTGCTGTTTCTAATCAAGAGAAAGCTTTAGTGATTGTTGAACCACAGTTAGAATGTGCTTACATTTAAACAAACATGGTATTTTTAATAATTGAACATTAAATGTTAAATTATTTTAAGAAATACAGGTTCCCAAAAAATTCTTTTCAGCTCTAGGGTTAGAGTTTAGAAAGTATTTACTTGCTTTTGCTGAAATGTTCATGAGTTTCTTGCAAGTTCTATATATTAAGTGTTTGGTCTATTTCCATTGTTGCTGTTTACATGGAGCCATTAGGTAGACAGCATTCCTTCTGGCACTAGGGGAGCAGAAAATAGCTTTTGCACTATTTTTAAATAGCCCAGAGACCACTGAAATGGGTGTGATGGCAGTTGTGGCTGATGTGTGATGCTCTGGAGGCGCTGTTATATAATTTAAGAGAGTTAATATATGGTGATGTAATGAATGCTACAGCAATTACTGTGCCCTGTGACTCTACTACAGCACAGTGAAAGACTGGTATTCCAAGGACTCTGGTAACTCTCTTTTATGTGGCAGTCCTTTTCATCTTTTGCTTTCATGTAGCTGTTTTTTAGGAAACATTAGGTACCTAAATCAAGCTAAATAAGGACGTTGCTTTAGGAATTTAAAATTTCAGAGTCTGTGGCACCATCACAGAATGGTGTGACACAAGGAAAAAATGTTGTGCATTTGCTGTAGAAAAGCAATAAAAGTTAATTTTTCTCATGAATAGGACCCTGAATCTGATGTGGAACCACCAAAAGCCCCTGAACCTAAGCAGGGAATGTATGAACTCTCAGCAGACAATTTCAAGATGCACATAGCAGAAGGTAACTGTTTTTTCCTATCAAGAGAAACTTGTTTACAGAGACATTAGTAGTGGGAAATCTGCACCAGAAATGTTAGTTTTCAGGGTACCTCCTTCCCACTTTTATTTTCCAGTAATACCTAGTGAAAGAGGATGAAACTGCAAACTATGTAAAAATGCACTGGTTAAATTACATATTGCAGACTATGAGAAAGTTAAAGTACAGCATTCAGAAAGTAGTAAAATTATGACTCCTAACCCCAGGGAAGAAGCTAGTGGGGCTTGCTCAACTAAACTGTCTCTTTTCCTGAGCTCCTTGCTCAGTGACAGCCCTGCCACTTTGTGTTTTTGCAAGTCCCATTTCCTCCTTCCCTAGGTGCTGGCTTGTTCTTCCTCCCAGGCTGTTATTCTGGATAAGTGTAACCCACCCGCTTCCTCCTTCCAGCCCCCATCCCACTCCAGTCTGGCCCTTTATTTGATATTGTTTAGCTTCCTTCCTCCAGAGTTTAATGTGGGCAAAACACTTTGTCTGTTGGGCTATTTTAAAAAATATTTTGTCTGGAAGCTTTAAAATTAATGCCAGGAGGGATACCTAATATGGGAAATTTCACCACTCACATGATGTTTTTTCAGACAGTGAGCAAAATCTTAGGATTCAAACTTTGGGCTGGCATGACAACACAGGATCCTACTTTCTCCATCTGTTATCTGAAAAAGAAAGGCTGGATAAAATTAAATGTTTGCCCATTTGAAATCACTAGAGAGGTCAAACTAGAACTTCTTAAAGTAGCCATTAGCTCACTAGAAATATTTTCATGTGTGAAACAGCATTTTGTGCAGCTAACTTAAAATTTCCCAACATGTCTGGCTTAATGTGGAATTCAATCAAAATTCTCAATTAATTTTCCTCTAAGCCATCAGCGATATGCTAAGCATTTGCCAACTTAACTGCCTTCTCAGACTGTAAAGGTCAGTGCATTGTAAATGCTTTAGTGGTTTTATTATGTATCCATTGGCCTTCATAGAGGAGACATTCTCATGGTCATATCTGATGGTTAAACAGGTTTACAATCATCTGTAAATCTGATAGGTGTCCACTCTTGACTTCAGTTACGAGAAGTTCAGTGTTTAAATTTAATGTGAGCCTTAACAGTTACACCAGCAAAGTTGACTTCTGTTCTTAAATAGCCTCCTTTTACCTTTTTTGCTGCTCTGGGACAAAAATAAATTATATTGTTTTCTATTGAGGAAAGCATCTCAGAGTACATGCCAAAGAATAGCTGATTTTGACTAGTGTTCTTATTAATTCATGGGAAATTTGATTTTGCAGTTTACTTGACCAATACAGAGTGGGTCAATCAGTTTGAAAGTCTTCCACATGCAAACCAGTAAAGTTAGAGTACACTATTACTGCAGTTTGCTTCCTGCCTATTTTGTACTGCCTTTCCTCTGACCTTTCTTTGTGGAGCCTTCAAACTAGAAATTAATTCAAATAATATCAGCCCCAAAGCAGTGTTCGAAGGATTATGAATAATTCTGCTAAAAAGAGCTTTTCTCTAGTTGCTGGTGTTTCCTGCAAATCAATTTTTTTTCCCTTATTTTAATTAGGTTCATTTTTATTTAATTTAACAGAGTCTTGCCTTGATGCGTGCAAAAATGTGCAGCAATTTGAATTAATTAATCTTAATTGAAAGAAATTGCATATTCTGGTACTCTGCAATCAAAGATATATACTTTTAAACTAAACCTTAATAGGAGATAGCACAGAGACTCTCCCCTGCATAAAATGCCACAAACATCTACTAAAGGCAGAAATTTCTGAGTAGTTGACATTAAAATTCAAAGAGCAGGGCAGAAAAAGAAGAATGGAAAACTGAACAACATTTTTCAGGTAATTCATGGACTTAAGATTTCTTAGGAAACACCATTGCATGAAGTTGAAGTTTAATACTTCAATTTGTGCTGTTGTCAACATATATTCCTTGGTAGTTCTTTTTACTCTGTAACACGGCAAATGATTGACACAGTAGAATTAAACACTAAAGTAAATGGTTAGGTTAAAAGTATCAGTTTTAATACCTCACTTGTTGACTTGAGATTGTGAAGCTGTTTGAATTTTCAGGAAATTTGGCAATGCTGTGGGACTGCATACAGTATTAAAAACCTAATTGCTGAAGTATTTTGTCCTGGCCTTTGATTCACAGTGTTTCCTATCTTTAACTCAGGAAATACCATGATAAATTTGCAGCCTGAGATTAGTACCTAGGCTTTAATTGCAGCCAAGTTCATTCCAAATTAGCTAAATATTTTTTTTTTTTTTTTTTTACTTAAAAGGTAATCACTTCATCAAGTTCTTTGCCCCTTGGTGTGGTCACTGCAAGGCTTTGGCCCCAACCTGGGAACAGCTGGCTCAAGCCTTTGAGCATTCAGAAACTGTCAAAATTGGTAAGGTAGGTGAAGCACTCTTAGTTTGAAAATATGGTGTGTGTCAGCATATGTTTCAGCCAAGAATCATGCCTTTTGTGCTATGATTTGCAAATCACAATTGTTTTGTTTGTCACCTCTTAAATCCTTTTATAGTCACAGTTTGTATTTTTGTTTTGAGACGGTCATGGTTTTTTTCTCACACATCCACAGTTTACAGGACCTCCCCCATTTTAAGCAAAGCCTTGTTGCAAACAGAGCTGCCTCTCTGCATTTCAGAGAGTTGGGAATAAGTCTGATGCTTCAGATGCAGGGAATAATATTCTGAGACTTTTTTATTATTCGTTTGCTTTGTCAGAACTTGATAGACTTCAGTATTTATTTTGAGTGGGAAAGTGTTTTCTAATTTGTTCTTTGCAGCATTGGATTCCTTAGCAAGCTTTAGCCCTACTGGGTATTTATGATGAGTTATTTCTTTGTTGGTTTTGGTTTCTTCCCTCTTTTTCCCCATAAAACTTTTAAAAGCTTTCAGGGGGTCTTACACCTTAAAAATTGATATCTTGTCCTGCTTTACTATTTCCCTTAGGGTTGATAACCAGGTTCTGTGGTGTATTTACCATGGGAGCTTGTTACTTGTACGTGGAGTGACTACTGTGCAGAGGTATGGAGGTGGTCTGGCAATTGCAGTTACTGGCTTTATTTGCTGACCCATACCTAAGTCCAGGTGGCTCATGATGGGAATCCCTCTGTATCTGCCCACCGTGGAAATTGGACCGGGCTCAACTTCCACGGCCCTAAACTTTCACAGTGGTTCCACTGACCTGAAATACTGCATGGCATGCAGTCAGTCCTGCAGAGGGACTCTCCCTCTGCTGTCTCCCTTGCCTCTGCCCTCACAGCACTTTCAGCTGTAGTAGGAGGGATGAGCTTGAGGGATTTTTTTTTAAAATGCTTTTGAAAATCTGGTATTTTGAAAATCTGGTAATTCAGGTATGCTGTGCATGTACAGCACAGGCCAGCAGAGTTGAACTTTAGAGAAGACATACATGCATACACACACACACACACACACACACACACACACACACACACATATATACAAACACAGTTGAACTTCAGAGAAGACACACAAATATATATATATATATGTTCAGACCCAGTGGATATAAAGTTAGATTTCCTCTGAGAATGGAATGTGTCAGAAGCTTTTTGAATCCTTTTTGTGTCCTTTTGAATCCTCTTTGTGTCCTTTGAATCTTTCCATACTTTTTGATACCCTTGTTTGCTGTCATATGAAATCGTTGCTTAAGTATCTTTATGAAGTTGCCATTGTCTGGTACCCAGAGAAAAATAAACAATAAATTTCCAAAATTTCTGTTATAATCAGTTGTCTGTGGTGTTTGCAGTTTGTATTACTGAGAGTTGCAATTTAATGCTTCCACTAAGATTTGTCTTAATGCCTAGACAATTTTATGTAAGTGTATAGCTTGTGAAATATCTCTTGAAGCATGTCTTTAGCTAAATATTTTTTCTGTAAGTAAACAGGAAACACAACTGTTTCTAAGAAGGTTGAACCATGACCTTCATCTAATCTGGGGGAATAGTGTCTTAACACTGTTTAATCTTTAGAATTGATCTTCAGTGAAAAGCTTATAAACAAGTAACTTTACAGACTGGTTTGTGACATATTAGAACTGAATGTTACTATGCATTTGGAGCTTCCCTTGGAACACAGTTCACTTGCTAGCTGTTGACACGCCTTCTGAAGTCTTTAAAGAGTAGTCTTTTAAAAAATGGTTGAGCCAGTATGTCTTCACTTTAAAACTCTCTCACTTTAGTGTTTTGTGTCTCATTGTCCATGTACTGATTTTATTAGCTGACAATACCAAGTACTTTTTAATTGAAATATTTAATTATGTCTTCATTGTTCTTTGTAACTGCTACTACTTCCTTCTAACCATACCTTCCTCCCTGATCCCTCCTTAAAATAATAAATAAATCAAATACACATAGAGCCTCCCAATTACACAACCAAACCACTGTTTGGAAGGCAGACATAATCATTCTCAAGACATTACTTGGTACTGAGTTTTGCCAAGCCTTGTATTGCTTGTTCCCATATTTTTCTAAGCTTTTAAACAAGGGAGGCTGTGATGCTTGTTGTATGTTTATTTTAGGCACTGAATAGTTTTGGGTTTTATTCCCAAAATGTAGGTCGACTGTACCCAGCATTATGAAGTCTGCTCTGAAACCCAAGTTCGTGGTTATCCCACACTCCTCTGGTTTAGGAATGGTGAAAAGGTGAGTCTGAAAGTTCAGCAAAAAATCACACCATTTTTCTCTGAATAGTATTTGGACTATGCTTACATTCTGGATAAAAAAAATCAAGTAGACATACACAAAAGTCTGCTTGTAAGAGAAAAGATATTGGAGGTTCATTTGGGTACTAGAAGAGGTAGACTTTGTCCACAGATAAAGGTTTATGTTCTGTTTTGCAAACAACTGATAAAATGTTCATAAATCTGTAAGCAGGATTTCCAGTTATGCTGCTGTGTGAAAGAATTCTGGCTTTAATTTATCATTGTATTTTGCTTCATAGGGGACACAAAAATATAACTGAAATAGAAATAATAATAAAGTATGTAATTTTCACAATGTGTGTCAGAAAGTTCTCACCTCTAAGTGGTGCCCATCTACTGAGTGATGTCTAGAGATGCAAATTTTCTTTCTTATATAAACCCAAATATTTCACATGACACTCGCATTTCTCATGCAAGTGAGAATCTTGTGGGCCCACTTGACATTTTTCCTTGCAGCAATTCAGAGAACTAAAATGTTCTGAAATTATGGGGAGATAAAATATTTATAAATACCGCATACCTGAACAGCAGTAAATAAACATATTATAAATTGTAGTGTTATTTATACTATATTTCACAATTTCAAGATTACTTAAATATACTCAATGGATATTCAAAACAGTCCTGCAAGAGAACTGAGGACTGCACTTCTAGCTCTTACCTGCTAAGTTCTCAGCAGGAGGAAGGAAGAGGAGGTTTTCTCCCATTCATCTTGCATTCCTTTTTGAATATTTACAGTATCAGCAACGTTAAGTTTTGTTACTTGAAGCAGTTTAGTGGCCACTGCTTGTGGCAATTTTCTGGCACTCCAAAGAGAAACTGGCCATAAGTGCATACCATATGAGGTTTGGCATAAGCACCCCTATAAGATAAGACATTAGGGAATTTAAATAAAGCAGCCCCTGCATTTTTGAATCCCAACCAGATTCACATAAGTGTGCAGCCTTGTGACCTCTCAAGGCACACACGTCAGCAGCACAACTGGAAGCTGAGGGAGTGCTCAAATCAAGCATGGTGGCATGTCCAAGGCTAGAGGTTTTCAGCTAATTAAACTTTAGTTTAAACGTTGTAATAATTGAAGTTGGAGTTCCTTGGAGTTATTTCAATCAAGAGTGCAGTGAAAGAAAAAAAACCCACTGCTGTTGTATTTGGTAAAGCTGAACCTTGGCCATTAATCTGAACAATGTATTTCAGCTGACATCAAACTGTCTTTCCTCGCTGGCAGTGTGGCATTCCTTGGTGGAATACTGCCACCAAAATCACATGTTCCTCCATGGGCTGATACAACATATTTGAAAAAACACAGAACAACCTCAACTATTTTCCAATAATCTGGCCCAGAAATTCCTGAAACTCTCTGATCAGTAAGGGGAAGGAGGAGCACTGATTCAGTCATCCAGCCTTGTCTGTAATACCTTTATCCCCTTTGCCATAACTGAAGTCTGGCATCACACCACTGCTGTTGGTGAGATGCAGCAGATACCCTGGGAGAAACCCTGACCCTGCCCTGCTGACATGGGTGCAAACAAACAGGTACAGGCTTCTTGCTCCTGAGGGATTGACACCCAGTGCCAGGAAAGGGGCAGTAGTTACAGGAAACATTCTCAATTACAAAAGAAGGAAAATGTGTAGAAAGAGTTCCAATGATAAAGGAAAGCTGAAGAGATGTCTGTTCTTCCTTCTAATGTATGGAAGATTGTATGTTGTTTCTTAAAGAGTCTCCCTCATCTGCAAGAGGAAATACATCTTGCAGCCCACGCCACATAGGACCACATCTCAAGAATTCTATCCAAAATGGATATGTAATGCCTCAAAGATATGATCTCTCTTCTGAAGGGGAAAATTAGTACTAATTTTCACAGACAGCCCTGAGGGCAATCATGCAAGAGCCAAATTGGAGAGGGCCGACAGTGGGTTTGAGACTAAAAGCTGCTCACAAGTGCTCTTGATTTCATGTTCTGACAATCTCTTGATTCTCTTATTCTCTGGATTTGGAAAGTACCTGAAATATGGGGAAGCATCCAAGGTAAACTGTGGCTTCTCCAAGATCTGGCTGGCTGACTGCTTCATGTGCAGGTTAAAAAATAGGATTAGACTTTTGGGAGAGTGGTGCCATTGGAAATGTCTGCCCTGCAGCAGGCTGCTGTTGTCTCTTGCTCCCAGGTGAACTTAGATGCCCAGAGTGCAATGCCTTACTATTTGGGTTTTCCAAGGACTTGTGGCAAGTGTGTAGGCCACAGGAATGACTGTGTAGTCCAGAGACAGGCAAGTTAAAGCTTTCAGCCCTGTCAAAGCACCGTGTAGAGCTCACAGGGTAACAGAGACCACACCCAAACCACAGTGGGTATTTTATTATTCCTTGTAGTAGTGTTAGATTCAAAAAAGTAAAACTTTAAAAAAGCTGACTAGGGTGAGACCAGAAGGTCAAAGTGGAAAGATTTCAAAAATTTGCTTCTATGTTTCCAAAATACCTTTTATTTCAAGGGAGTGTTAGATTGTTCCCTTTGGGTTCTGAAGAATCTATGGCAAAAGCTGACGACATGCAGTGAATGGAATGTCATAGAGAAGTTTAAGAACTAGATAATCATATTTATTATTTATATGCTTACACTTGGCAATCTTATGTTTTACTAGTAATTATTTATTTGCTGCATCGACTGCATATTGAAGGTTGCACAAACTATTTGCGAATTGTAGGGTGACCAGTACAAAGGGAAGAGGGACTTTGATTCTTTGAAAGAATATGTGGATTCCCAACTACAGAGCTCTGGGAAAGAGCCACCAGCAGATAAACCTGTTGAAGCTCCACAGCCACCTGCAGAGCCCACCCATGTTGAGGTAAGTGCTCCTGCACTCTGCAGCAATGTAAGGTGTTCAGACTGTTTTAGCTGCTTGTCTGAGTCTTCCATGTGTTTCTTTCTCTCTGAATAGCTTGACAATTTATGGATGTAAATGTACCAAATACTTCCCTGGTTTTTTTTGGTTTTTTTTTGAGTAATTAATGAGTGGAATCAGATCATAAATCCTAGAGATACTTTTACTAACCTGATGAATTGGAGAAGGAAAAAAAAATCTGATTCCTATTTTATGGTTGCAATAAGTTATTTAGATACAGGCATAAATGTGGTCTTTTTGGCCCATGGAACTGCTGGCACCTGGGTCTGTATATTTCACCACTATGGAGATTAACACTTCTTGCAAGATTATCACCTGAACCCAGGAGGATGGTGCACACTCCTAAGCCCCTAAAAAAAGGCCAGGGTTCGATACTTAGAAATTGATTTACAGAAACAATGAACAAAGATTATGAAGACCAGAACCAATATATGGTAAGGTAATGTGTCCTGTGACAAGAGGTTTGGAGAATTATTTTTATCTTGGTTGTTGGAGCTACAGGCTTATGTTGTGAAGAAATTGGCAGAAATAACCTTTATGCAATTGTAGTTTGTGTCATACAATTTTCTGTCTTTTCTAATCCCTTTGGCATTTTGTCTGCCATTTTTCTTGGAAATGAATGAAAAATTGGTGAGGCTGAGAAATTAGGGATGGATTTCAAACATAATTTTTCATGCAATGTGCAGAACATACTTTCTGGCTATAAAATAAGGGACAGGGATTTACTTTTCCTCGTGCTATAGAATGAACTTAAATAATTAGGCAGCAATATTAATAATATAAATACAGTTTCTATGCAGCTTCTTACAGGAGAATATTACCTTTCCCAGCTGACTTCTCCAGCAGCATTACCCATCTTGCATAAAGTGGCTTACCAAACATTACAGACCACATAGATTTGCAATTTTCATACTCTTCAATTTTTATTTTCTTAATTGACCTCATATTTGGAAGATCCCAATGAGCTGGTGTTACTACAATGCTGAAAGTAATTAGTTGTCTTTCTATTTTTATAGGAATAACACAAACCACATGTGACACAAATTCCCACTTCTGCCTTGCATTCACCAGCACACACACAAGGAGGAAAGGATTGTTAGGGGATTTTTTTGCCAAATAATAGGTGACATGGTGTAGGACTCAACTTGTCCTTACAATTTTTATCTTCAGACCCCCCCGACTCTTTCTTTTCATGAATTTTGAAACAAGGGGCCAGCCCCTGTAGCCAGCAAGCGCTGACTGCATTTGCCATCAGTCAACCAGTGGCAGCAAAAGCAATGAGTTCCCACTCCAAATTTGTGTCCCAGTGTTGAGCCCCTACTTGGATTTCCCCATGTCTTATATAGCCCAAGTACTTGTCAGCCCTTTTACAGAAGCTGTACTTTTACATCCATGAGACTTGTCTACTGCCAGACATGGCTAAAATAATTCAAAAAATTATCCTGGTGGATTAAGGCAGTGTGATCAGCAGATGATCAGATTATGTGATTGCATTAGATGTCTTTTTTTGAGACACAAAGCTAAAATTGAGATATCTGATACTAAATTAATTTTTGTTGTTATATAGTTCACATTGCTATTCTGATAGTAATCTACAGATCTCTAAAATTCATTTTACTGTGCAAATCATGGGGAAGTTGTTGCTAATCAGGTTTTCAAATTTTGTATCTTAGATTGTATGTTATGTTTGGAACATCAGTTTTAGATAGCCATTTAGGAATATCAGAGAAGAAGCATAGTGCTTACTTTTTGCTTCATTTAATTATTTATGTTTATTTAATAATTAGAAAGTATGAAAGTATAATTTCTAATTTCTAAATAATTATTTAGAGGTAATAAAACTTCAGCATAGTGAAATAAGTCCATGAACTAACCGTTATTTACAGAAATGTTTAAAGGTACTGGATAATTTGGATTTTCAAATTTATTTTTGGCTTCACAAAACTTACTGGGGTTAAAATAGAATTGATAATACTGTTAGCTGTGATCTTGTTTTTCTTTTGCTTTCATTTGATTTTGAAGCTTCTGTAGGCATGAGGTACATTTATTTGTTTTTAATCCCTCCCACCCTTAAAGGTCTCATGCAAAAAATGAAGTTTCAGCTCCATGCTCTCATGTGAGACTGTAAGCAATGTGCTTTCCTCCCATCATTCCCTTGCTCCTGATATTATCAGGAGTAGAAATATTTCCTGGCACCCATGCAAGTGTGGTGTTGTGATGTCCTCTTGACAGGCAAATCTGTGTTTCTGGTAACAGTTTTTTCTGTGAATGCAATGCAGGGGAAGAAAGAACAGAGAGAATAGCTCTTGAGACATCACTTGTGTGCCTTGAATACCTCATTAAAATTTCAGATGGCCATTACCTGCTTGAAGCCAACTCCTCTAATGGCTGTTCCTTGAAACATAGCGTATTAAAATTAAGGTGATTTTTTACAATTATTAAAAATCTGGATACAGGCAAATCCTTTGAAAATAGGAAAGCTCTGTTTCTCCAGTTATGGATGAGATTCAGTGTAAAATACGCTTTTCTCTCCATCTCTCTGGGGAAGGAAAGCAACTGAGAAGTAAAAGGCAGGTCTGCTGCTGCTACTTCTGTTTATATATATTACCAACAATATTATCTTTTCCAATTCCAGTTTCCCTTTTAGGAAGGTAAAAACTCAGTAGGCTGATGTTGTATATACAAAAATTTTGACATTTTTTTCTCTTTTTCTTTTTCTTTTTTTTTCGGGAGCAGGCTGCAGTGCTCTCTCTCTCTGAAAAAGACTTTGATGCAACCATTGCTAGGGGGATCACCTTTATTAAATTCTACGCTCCATGGTAAGAAGTTTGCAGCTGTTGCTGTTCAGGATTATTGCTGGCCTAAGATGTGAGTGCAATAGTTGCTGTAGGTCTTTGAGCTGTAGTACTGTATTTGCTGCCTCAATCTAAACTGTGAATTAGCTGAAGAATGTGTGTGTTGGCAAGAGTCACAGCAAAAAAAAGCTGTGTTGTTTAGCTCCCTTGAGCTGCCTCTCCGTGGAAAGGCTGACACAAAAGCTTTACCATGTCAGCCTCCAGGTACTCTGGGGTAACAGGGAGAGTGAAGCTTTCTTTGCAGGTGCAGCATGTTCCTATCCCTGGGTTAGGGTAAGATGAGGGGAGTATATCACCATATCTCAGTGCTAAGAAAGGAAAGGATGCTGGCCTTAGGGCACTCTCCAGCCTCGCTTGGAAGCCTCATAGGAGCGCCTGAGTTTTGATACAGAGCTATGGATAATTAACTGCCTGTTACTCTTCAAATAACTGTCCAAAAACTAATTTACACAAGTGACAATTTTAAGATGTTCCTAAGAGTGTATGTTCATGCAGTATGTTCTTAGAGGGACCCAAGGTAGAAGTGTCCAGTGCAGATGGTGTAGGTATAGATACCCAATGGAATGCATTGGAGGGGGAAATGAAAGTCATGTCTGGCATCTGCCATTCCTGCTATATCCAGCAGAGCCTGGGACCCCAGATGAGTTAAGTCCTCAGTACTACAAACTTGTAGAAAAAGTATTTCCCCCTTTTTCTTACTATTCCTTTTCTGAGACAAAAAGAAAGTTTCATGCTTCTCTCTCTCTGGTTTATAGAATTCATCTTATTTGTGCCTCTACTGAATTTAATGAAAACTTGCATGCCATCTTGCTCATCCATTGCTGGTCTTTTAGCCAACAGAAGGAAGCCTAATGTCAGGGGAAGAGATTAAAATTAAGCTATATTGCACTGTGTGAAAGATAACACATCTCTGATTTAATCACCAGCATTCCATTAACACAGCGTATAAAATATAAAAAGATCTTTTGCTTATGTCACAAAAGGCCCCATTACAAAGCAACACAAGCAAATGCGACCCATATTTAGATGTGCTCAGGCATCTCAAAATATTGCCATTTAACTTCAACAGTAGGCATGAATATGTTTCTTAGTGTAGGCAAGAATTTCCTGGGAACATTTCATTTCACTTAAGCTCAATGCTGCAGGCTTTTCCAGCGTTGTCACCCTTTGTTGCTTGAGAACCACTGCTGTGCTCTCTTCCATCTGTAAGATCTGCTTTTGGATGTGAGCAAGTATCTGCCACCACTGGGTTAAGAAATGTCCTGCCCATAGCATGCACACCCCTCATCGTTTACTGTTTTTTCCTCACTGCCTTCATCCCCTCTGTACTCTGGGAGGGACTTAGATTGAATCTGTGCCTGTGCTGCTTCTGCCCCACCTGCAGAACTAGCTGGGAAATTCAGTTCACACCTGTGCTCAAGAGCAGCTTCCAGTCTGATTTCTGAACCCAGGGCTTGTTGGCATATCTACTAGTTCATTACCTGGAGCAACTTTTTCTGGGAGAGTTTGAGATCAAGAAATTCTCACCTTTTGATTCTTTTTTATTAACAATACCATTTCCTCATCTCATAAGATTCTCATGGGATGCTGCTGGATCTCACAGATAGGATCAGTGTTGGATGGCAGGCTGAGAAACAGCGGCTTCAGGATGTAGAGTCACCAGTGTGTGCTGCCTGGCTGCAATGCTCAGAAAGCCACCATTTAGGAAAAGCCTTCCTATATTTATGTAGCTTGTATCCTAGTTTTGGCTCTGAAAGTCAGGCTTGTGACTGCCTGTAGTGCTCTGCATATAAATGACCATATTCTCTTCCAAGTGGATTAACTTATGTAGGGCTCAGCAAACACTATTATGTTGCTTTCTAGTTCTGCCCTTCAGTTAGTTTTGGATAAATATTAATGTTAACTTGCATTGTAAGCACAAAATCATCCTGTTCTAGTAGTTTTTGTGCATGGTCAGAAATGCTTTTATACTGTCACTGTGTATTAACAAGGTACTTTAAATATACACTGGCTTGCATTAAGAAAACTTCTGCTGAGACATCTTTCATTATTTTTGTAAATGCTCTGATCCAGCCTCGAGGCAATTATGGGTCTGTTTTAATAACCCAATTAAGGTGCAGCTGGGTTAGAATAGTATGAGCAATGCAGATTTAAAGTCTAAAGTGCTTTGGGAATTCTTCTTAAAGGCAGTAAGAAGTTCACATTAGAAACTTGACTAAGCCAAGTTAAAAACATAAACAGAATGAATGTTAATGGTCAAGGAGGCCATTAGGAACTGGAAGAAATTTAATAGGGAAATTAAAATCTCATTTAACTAATTAAAACTCGGGCTATGTAGCTTTAGCATGACTGGCATATGCTACCTGAAAAATTAATTCATACTACAGACATTCTGTGTCTTCCTAAAAGCATTTTTGTTTCCAAGAGATCTTTTTTTCCCATTTAAATATTCTCTGTGCTTGTCTTTATTTGGCTTCATATTCCTCTGTGGGGTAAAATGGTAATGTACCGAGATCTAGAATACCATTCTAGGCAAGACTAACAAAGGCCAGAAAGTACTTCAGTGCTTAACTTAAATAAAATCACTTGTATTCTTAGCTCATTTACTGACATAATAGTGCAAGGGAGTTGGACGGCCAAATCATTAGGGGATAGGAAAGGCTGCTAGTTAAACTTACAGCAATTGCAGCAAGACAGTAGAGATAAAGTGGAAAGTGTATCTGCTAAACAAATCTCTCTCCTTTGTTTCTAGGTGTGGTCACTGTAAGAACTTGGCTCCAACCTGGGAGAACCTTGCCAAAGAGCAATTTCCAGGTTTGACTGATGTCAAAATAGCAGAAGTGGACTGCACTGTGGAACGTAACGTCTGCAACAGATTTTCTGTAAGTGTGGAAGTTCTGAAATGAAGGGGACAGTATTGTGGGCCAGATGTTGGAGGCTCCAGTGTGCAGCCCAGCTGGCTGCTGCACTCCAGGTGCCTGGTGACAGTACAGCTGTGGTCTCTGCTAGCCAAAAAGAGGCACCTGGTGACACCATTTTGTTCCTGAACTGTTTGTTCGGGGATGGTCATTTTCATTATTGGACAAAGCTGAAGAAGTCCCTACTTTAGGAAATTTCTCTCTCTGAAAGCACTACAGCTGTCTTGTGGTATCCAATGCTGAATTCTGTTCCTAGAAAAAAAATGTCTTTCAGAGTTGTTAGGTAGACAATTGAAGACAGAGCTGAGGCTGTCATTCCAAGAGTCTAGAGGAACATGTATTACCCCATTCTCTTAAAAATGTTCAGAAATTGCAGATTGGCATTGAAAGTTCTGCTGTGGGTTTGTTTCTTTAAATTAAAATGGCTTACTGTTTTAGAGGGGTTTGATGGCTTTTCAGAATCAGGTAAATATGAGTGATGGATACAAGTTTGAACATTAATAGCAAGTTTCTTTTTTTGTGCGTGTGTCTTTTGAAGGTACGTGGTTATCCTACACTTCTGCTTTTCCGGGGTGGAAAGAAAGTCAGTGAACACAACGGAACGAGAGACCTTGAATCACTGCATAACTTTGTCTTGCGTCAGGCGAGGGATGAACTGTAATAAAAGTCTGGATGCTCTGTCCCTGGCTGTCTCTGTACAGTAGCTGAGGGATTTCTATCTTTGCTAATTTTCAAATAGTGTATTTGGGGGGGTGGGGCTTTTTTTGTTTCTTTGTTTCTAGGAAATTGAATGTACTAAACTTTGGTATCTTCCCCTTGTGTGTGTGTTAAAGACTTGTCTCTGTGTGTGTGAAGGAAAGGTAACAAGTAGTTACAGTGCAAATCAAGAGTATTTTCAGCACTGGTAGTTGCACTGCATTTCTGCATTCCTGCAATGAAGTGTAAATGGTTTCCTTTGAGACCAAAATATGTTAAGAAAACCAACTGAAGGGCAGCAGTAGAATATTTTTGTCTTCAGGTTAGATCTGGTTAAAAAGTCATCCTTACAAACTGCTTACCATTACTAGAAAGGCAAAAGCTACAGCTGTGTTGAGTCACTTTTGCCTCTAGAATTGTACTTAATCCTTATTTGTCTTAATATAGCTGCTGAAAAGTTGAAAACACACACACTTTTGGAAGATACCAGGCCACCATGAGCTGGTTGTTTCCTGTTAATCCTCTCAGCATGGGAGGTCTAGCCATAATGAAAGTGATGGTACTGTAACATGTGCCTGAACATTACTGATGCCATAGTGTACATGGGTCAGGTGCATTTCCATAGGCTGCTGCCATCCAGCTCCAGAGGCACAACTATGCTCTACTTCTCTAGAGCCAGAGTGAAAAAACAGGTGCTGTTATAAACTATATGGTAAATGATCAGTCAGACTCCAGAGCTAAGGACATGTTTCCTACCCCAGCCTGAATCCAGACATTGTGCTGACCTGCTCCTTAGTCAGAGTACCTAGAGAACAACAAGTAATACAATGTTTAATATTTTTTTTCCATTCAGCTCTTCTGCAGTAGTGTAAAATAGTTCCCCCCCTCTTCTTGAGCCTTAACGTTTTTTCCAAGCTGTAAGCATTGATAAGTTTGAATGCTAGGACCACACACTTTGTGGTGTCTTGGATTATAATATGAATCTATTCTTTGGTGCATAAGATGTTCCATGTTAGACTTAACTGAAAGCCAAAGAATTTACATTGCAGAGACTGTCATGATACAAAAGCAACAGCAAACCAAGGACTGAATTCTGCTGTCTCATGTGCACAGAAACTCATGAGGAATGAGGATTGCTACAGGTGAATTTGACTAATCTGTCAAGATGCTGGGTTTTGTCCATCATATGGAGTAAGTTGGGTTGCGTTTCTTTTTTATGAAAAAAAAAGGCAAAACATCAATGAACTTTTAAACCAGTGAATTTCTCCTGGTTCTTCACTTCACTATCTGTCCAGAACTTTTGATTCTGTTCAGTCTGAAAATGTGTGAAGGTGAAAAAGCCACAGTGAAAGCTAAGTGTTGTACTGGCAGATGTATTGGATCAACGTGTGTACTTCTGCCTTTCAGGAAGCCTTTATTATGTTTTTAACAACTTTCTAGTGAAGCACAATCTCATGAGTTTCTTGTATAAAATCAAAGTGGTACAATTGTTTACACTGAGATTTTTTCTAAATAAAAACTTTTTAAAAAAGCAGTCTTTCTATAAATGATACAGCACAATGAATATACAGTGACAAGTGCAATAAATTATAGCTTGTATTTACAAGAAGCCTTTTAAATGCAAGTAGAGGTAAGTGCATTTAATACAAGTTTAATATTGATCAAAACAATCTGCTATTAGCTTCTGCTAGACAAACCATGGCTCTACACTGCATATCCTTTATACCAGTTTGTTAGTTGCATGAGTAGAAAGGGAAAGATTGCAAATGTTGTTGACATTCTGTCTTCCTGTAAACAAACTGTCCAGCTAGAGAATGAATGGACCCTAAGCTTTTACGTCTGAATTACAGCTGAAGAAGTGTCCTGACTTCCTTCCTGGGCAAGTGGTAGTAGACGAGGCAGCTCCATGTGGGGAGTGGAAGGAAGTTGCATAAGAGCAAGTGTATAAATTTGTATTGCTCAGTCAGCTGGTGAGCTGGGAAGACCAGCCAGGGTCTGAGTTCATGGCAGAGTTTCTAACACAGGGTGCAGCCATGCCATCTTACACTTGCAAGATCAGAGTTAAACGGTGCTGGGAGCGTAAGAGAACTGAAACATCTGCTTTGGCACAATTTTAGATGCTTACTGTCATGACAGATGTCAGGAGAAGACTAACAGTCTAGGTGCAGTAACTGGTCCTTCTGGCCACAGGGATCTTGCATGAGATGCACACTCTATGTCTGAAGTGCTAACACCACTTTAGCTTCTCTGCCTCTCCCTGTCATCTTCCCTCCTTGCCCCCAAAGAAAGACCTCACTTGTTTTGGGTGTTGAGTGCTTATCTGGTAAAACTGCAGCACATATCCAAGCACCTGCTTCTCTGTGAGATTAAGACCATCTCAGCCAAATAAAGTGTGTGGGCATTTTGCTGCTGAGCTGAGCTGAGCTGGGCAGCTACTGTGCTGTAGGGTCAGTCTGTAAGAAGTCCAGCAGTTTGCTCCCACCCTAGGGGGTGGTCCCCACACCCCTTCCTCCCACAAGGCACATACATGGTGTTCTGAAGGGTGGTTCATCACATGGTTTTTTTTCCCAAGGCCATGAAAACAGGGAGGGTTGTATCCAAGTTCATGGCAGCATCACAGAGTCCGTGTGAAGACTTTGTCAGTGACATCCACAAGCTCTTACTACCATATTCCTGTATTTCTTCAAGATTACATTAGAATTATCATCAAAGTAAAGGACAGATATGGCATTTAGTTTGGTAGGTGCACAGCATGGTTTGGGAACGTAATCGGGATTCATAAGATGAACCTGTTGCCAAGAAAGAAAACACAACTGAGACACTGCTATATTGGTTACAAATCACCTGGTGCTTTGGCACTGAGCTGCCTGGAGACTTACCAGAGTTTGTACAATGGCATGATTGGTTGCGTTCATATGGGCGTTGAGTGGGAACGAGCACTCCCCATCACAGTAGTTGGCTGCGTAGCCTTTTGGAGCGATTATCCAGTCCTTTTTAGGGAAACAAACGGAACGTGGTTCAACAGACAACTGCACACAATTAAGAGCAGCTGAAAATTTTCCACTAACTTCTTCCTTCAGGGTGAAAATGTGTTTTCACTGAAACTGCTTGGGTTTTAGTTGGGGTTTTTTTTATTTCTTTTTATGTGCCACTTTTTGTGTGTCACTTTTCCATGGGCACACTGATTTTAATGTCCAAAGAATGATGCACATCTATGTACAGCTCAACTACCATTAACTAAGAGGGCTTTACCCCTAAAACTCTAGGTTGCATTGTGGGTATTGTGGTTTAGAGGCCTTTATGTTCCAACATTTCCTGCAGGCCCTCTGGCTGAAATACCTTTCCTAGGTTGAGTCACAGGCACAGCTGGTGTCTCTCAGAGAGAGCCTAGCTTACACACTCTCATAGAGGGATACTACTCTGCTAAAGACACTGTGGGAAATCTTAGCTGCCTAACAGCTTCTCCACATCTGCCAGACTCCTAAAGGAGGGGCAGGACAGCCAGCCTGAGTGCATGAGCAAGCAGGTGGCCCCAGTGGCAATCTGAGTGCCATACTGGGCAAAAAGGGAACTCTTCACCAAAGGAAGCTTGTCTGCTGCTGACACAGAAGTGCCAAAGGAAAATTAAAAGCAGCACCATGTAACAGGAGACACTTGGCCTTCCTTAGTGTTGGGGTCTGTAGGTCACCCTGCAGAAGGACATACTATGTATGTATGTATGTTACATGTGCATGTGTCTCTTAGGCAATTTCCACTCTACCTAACAATTACCTGAGTGCCTGAGGTTTGCTACAGCAGGCCTGAGCAGCCACACACTTTTGCTGTAGCTTTGCTAACCAAGTTTGTTCTGAAGGAAATAGCAGTGCCCAACAACTGCAGGGGTCTCTACCTTGCCTTGATCACCTTCCTACAAAAAGGCAGACCTGGATTCCAGCTCTTACAATGAGTCCTGCTGTGGCCTTCCTTTGGCAGCATCTTACCTTTCTGCAACTAGGATGGTGAAGGTAGTGCCTTCACGATCATGAACTTCCCAACTGGAATCCACTTCCTGCCCAATAGCAGGGCAAGATAAGGAAAAGGTGGAATGACTTTGCTCAAGTGAAAAGCCACTCATAAGTAATGGGAAATGGAGTCAGCACACATCCACAGTTGCAGCAACTGAGCTGGAGTTGACACATGAGCTACAAAAAATGCTGCTGTCCCATTAGGTGAGAGAGGATTTGCATGTGTTGGGTGTTACAGAAGCAGCAGGGACAACCCTGGCATCCTGAATTATAACCTGGTAAAAACATGAGCTGATAGAAATGGGACCTCCCTCATGAGTGCTGAATAAAGGAATGAAAAAAAAAAAAAAAAGAAGGTGAGGGCATTATTTGAAATGTCATGTGAGGGTATTATTTGAAATGTGATGTTTGTTTGCACTATAGCCTTGTCCTAAATAACTTACTCTAAATGACTTTCTGGCCTCATAGTGTTGCAACTAAACTCAGTCTGCAGTCTACCTACCGCAGGCAGTGCTAATTGTGGGGCAGGGATTGAGGAGGATTTCAAACAACGGCCAAGGTTAAAATCAGGGTGATCACTAGAAAAAAATTTAGTTAAAATCACTGCTTAACATCAGATTGTTTTCCTTATCATTAGAGGTACACAGACATAAGCCCTTGCCCGTACCGTGACTCCCATGAGTGACAGAGAATGACTGTATACTTGAATCCCATAAAGTATCAAGCTTTCTCTGGGTCTTATCAAATGTCACAACTATCAATATTTATTTGCCCTTCTCTGTGACTGGTTTTAGTGAGGAGGCACAAGGGACATTTTAAAGCATAATGGCAGACTCGAGTGGAATTACCGTGACACTGTTTAGATAACATTTCATAACAAAATGTCTGGTTTACCCAGAGAGAAACATCACACACCTGCCATCCCAAGTCTTGGAAGCTAACGTAAAGCTCATGCTTTCTGCACGCTGTTTTTAAGTCACTGCTGTTGTAATCTGTTAAAAGAAAAAGAGCAAAACAAGAATTTAGAAAGTAAAACAGGCCAAGCATTGCTGGAGGGCACATCTGGCCAGATGTGCGCATGCTGCAGGCTCAGCAGTGAGAAGTGACGAGCTCCCTCAGCAGCTAAAAGGATAAGGGTGTTGAGGGACATCCAAAGCAGGGCTGAAGCTTTTAAGATGCCTGTGGGAATGGAGGAACCCAAGTAACAGTGACTCAGTTATCGTTACTTCAGCTGTCTTTAAAGTGCTTGGAAAACACCCCCAGTAAAACAACATCTTAAAAATAAGTCTGCTCCTTCAGCCCAGCATAGGCTGCATCCCCTCTGGGTGCTCACACTCACCCCACTTCCTCGGCTCCCATTTCTGGCATGTGCTGCCCCAGTGGGGAGCTCAAGCTGCACACACACGCTGAGAGAGAGAATTACAGCCCCAGGAAGGTTAATCATCTCCTTCTGCCCCTGCACCAGTCTGAAGAAGTCCTCAAACAACTAAGGTGTCCCACAGGCAGGGAAGCCATGTCCTTGTCCCTCTCTGTACCTTACCCCAGCTTGCCCCCCATGTGACCCATGCCACCACCTCTGCCCTTGGACCTTTACAGACCATGCTCTGAAAAACACATTTCTCCTTTCCATAAACTGCTTATCTGCAGATGACACAGCACTTGACATGCTCTCACCATTCACTTACTCCTTATTGTCAATAAAGGGGGGACACAGGAAGCAAAGCCCTGAGCAAGACCTTCTCCCTTGCCATGGCACAATGTATGGGGATGTTTCAAGCATGCAGGAGCTGCTCCTGATGATCCCACAAAGTACAGTTATTGACAGCGAGTGGAATTTCCCATTTATATTTGGAAAGAGAGGCAGCTCGGCATGTGAACACCTGAAACCACAGCGAGCAGAGGAGCTGAGCAGTGACAGAGGGGCCTTTCACCTCCAGGTGGCTGCACAGATCCACCCTGATGGGTGGTTGCTGATTTTGTCACAACTCAGGTGACTGCTGAACCTCAGCAGAGCAGCCACAGAAACCATCCTTGCAGCAGGGTGATCTGGCCACCAGCTACAGCTGCTGATCCTGTGCTTTGCACGAGAGAAAGAGATGGCAACAAATTCAGCCAAGCAGCTTGGGAGCCCAGGTCACCATCCATGTTTTCCTCCCATGCCTTTCCTTAGGGGCCTTCTCCTCCCTCACATCTCCCATTTGCAAGGAAAGGCACTCCTGTCAGCAGGCAGATGCCACAGGCTGATGCCCCTGCCCCCTGCTGCCCAGGACCTTTTTGCTTACCAGCCCCCTGGTGCCCCTAACATGGCTTGAAAGGGCACCCTCCCAGTGCAGCTTTCCCCAGATGCGGCAGCTGGGATAGAAAAATATTTTTAGTGATTTTTTCCTTGGCTCTGAATAAGCCTTTCTTTTTCTTCCCTCCAGCACCACTCCCCCCGCCCCCCACCCTGAAGTTTGGGAACTACAAATGCAAATATTTATTCAGAAGAAAAACTATAATACTAAAAGCACATCCAACTGACATTAAGGGCTGCACAGCAGTACAGCTGGGTACAGTTAACACTGAGGGCTGAAAAAATCCTTACACCTCAAACCCAGCTTCCCAACCACCAAAGATTAGAGAGTTGTTTTTAGAAGCAGTTGGGTTTTAAACTCTGAGGATTGCATTTCAGCCTTTGAATAGCTTCGCTTCAATCACGGATTTAATCAGGTGAGCAGAGCTGGTTAACAGCCTGCTGCAGCATAAACATTCCCTCTTCCAGGAGCACGCGGCAGCAAGAATGGAGGCGAGTCTCCCTATTCAAGCTTTCCATTTTCAAACCAGACATACCCAGTAGAAAGCAGGGTGTGGTGGTTTATTTCGGATGAAGCTTTCCAGTCCCTGTCTCAGCCCAGGAGCAAATTTCTAGCATGAGATGTTTTGAAATGATTTGGTCATAATGAGGGAAAAAAAAAAAGAGAAAATGCTTTTAGTGATCGATGGCTTTCATTAAAGCACCTCAGAACACAACTTCATTGTTCTTCAATGGGATATATAGATTGATTAGAGGAAAACCATCTGAATTTGACAGTGGAGTTGATCTATTCACAACTGAGTGGGTAAAATGGTGCTACGTTCCAAATCCAGCTACAATTTACCCAAATCTGCTACAGGAAAGGGGAGAAGGCAAGGGAGGCAGAGAAAACAGGAGTGGGAAGGAAGGCTGCAAGCAATCACAAGTTTAAGAAAACACAGGGGTGGAAAAAAGAGCTGCTTAACAAGCTACACCAAGCAGAACATGTTATGAACATGTCCTCCCTCACACTACCCCCAAAAACTCTCCGCAGCTCACTGGTCAGAGTCACCTGATTCACATTCTGCAAGGAGCCCTGGCTGCTCTCCATCCAGGGCAGATGCAGACAGCTCTACATCCTCACTTGCCCAGCCTCAGCCTTTGCTTTTCTAAATGTCAACACACTGAACATCCCCTCTCCCTGGCTTTACAGTCTTCCCTGTTTAAGCCTCACCCCAAGATCCCCTGACCTCTTGTTATGTGTTTGCCTACTATGTTTGCTTTATGGAAGCTATTTTAGCCCAACTTTAGGTAAGTCACAAACCTTTAAGCAACCCTTAGCAGTGGCTTTCTGAATTGGGGAAAAAGATGCAGCTGAACATGCATGACCCAACATAATCATGACCCATTCCCTACAGTTAGGGGCTCAGCATAGGCCCTACATTGGGCATACATCCTGAAATCCCATCAGTTAAGGGCCTGAAAAGAAGAGGAATACACAGAGTCACAGGGTTTTGGCAGTGAGCTAAAGCTCACTGAGCTACTGAAGTTGGCTTCCACAACACATTTTCTGCAAAGCCTGGAAAGCAGCATCAGCCACCCCAGGCCAGCATGCTCAGCTGTTTTAGCCCAAATTGCCACTTGGGGTGATTTGCAGTGCAAGATCCAACTGCCAAGAGGCAACAGGGTTTGTGTCCCTTCCTGCCAGCCTTGCAGCAGGGAGCCAGGAGGGCCAAGAGCAGGCAGTCTGCAGATGGGAGGTGCTGCAAACAACTGCCACAGGGCTGGCCTACACTGCCATGGCACAATTGGCAGGGATTGCTTGCCAGAGGCCTTCAAGCATCTCTGAGAGTTTAGGGAGCTGCTTTGGGAGCTCCTGTAGGCTCACTGTGGGTTTAGCAAAATTGTCTCTATTTTTTCCCCTGAACATACCAATTCAGAAACGCTAACTTGGCACTTACAAGGCACTGCATTTAATCATGCTGCAAAGAATTTTGTCTAAAACAGAGACTCAAAAAAAGCTCAAACCCCCAGTTCTGCACTTAAAAAAAAAAACTCCCGGAAGAGCACAGTTAAAACAGCACAGCTAAGATGGTTTGTCTCTGTGGTGTGTTTGCACTGAATGTTGTCTGCCTTCACCAGGACCCAAGTCTGACTTTCTGCAAGCACAGATGTTTCTCTTAAGGCTGGACACTGGCATGTGTGTTGCTGAAAAGGGTGAGAGAACAGCCTGACCCTAATGGTCTTCCTCCTACAGATACTTATGCACCCACCTTAGATTTCCTATAACCTCTCCCACGTTAAGTGCTGGCAAAGAACATATAAATATTTACTGTGGTCGATCCATCTGAGAACACCCTCGCTGCTCCCAAGGTGCCAGTTTACCAAATTCCACACAGTAAATAATTGCTCCTGTGATTCAAAATAGCTTTGACAGAGGTCTCCAAGGCCAGCCCCTTCTTCTTGGTGTTTGACTTTGGTGATTTGTCCAGATAAAGCTGGTGTAAACTGATCACACAGTTAATAACAGCCCACTTCACATGAAAGTGATCTGCCTGGGTGGGAAGAAGGGGAGATGTCGGGCTGACGTGAACCCGCATGTGAAGGCACATACAGAAATGCTGGCCACGCTGCTCCAGTCTGCATCCAAACACTGCACTGAAGGGAAAACTATACTGGAGGGAAGATTGGCTGCCAGATAACTAAGTTTACTAAGAAGGCCCTTGCCATCACAAAAGCATTTGGCCTTATTTGCCTTCAGTGTTTGTGCATGCTGCCCTTTGCAATATCTGGTTCCCATACACATGGGGGAATCTGGTGCAGCGCACGTCTGCTGGAAGGAAAGGCCACTTGAAGGGCCTCTCCATTTTTCATGGAGCACCTCACATCAGTCCAAGAGAAGGACCTGAAAAGGGACTTGGCTTGAGTTTCATTTAGAGCAGCAAGTGCAGTCCAAAGTCAGGCATTTAAATTCTCTCCGTGAGGAGGGGCTGACAGGAACGGATGTGCCTGGAGGCTGACTTGCAGAAGAGAAGGATTATCGCCACTGGAGAAAGAGATAGCCCTGTGCAAAACCCATAAATCATCGAGTTGGCTGAAGGGCAGAGGTTCACTGCCTGTTATGCTGGACAGTCCCATCTCTTTGGTCAGCTGGAGGGTCAGCAAGACTCTGAGAGCTCACGAGTTCAAGCCTTGGCAAGATTCAGCTGAGCCAGGGCCTCCAGGCCCTGCAGACAACAGCAGAGGAACACCTGCAGGCTCCTCCCACCCACCGTGTCCCTCCATGTCCGGGGCCAGACCTGGCATGGGACTTCCTGCCTCAGCAGATGAAAATATTCCCTCTTCTTCCTGCTCATCCTCCTTCTGCAGAAGAACTGAGGCTCCAGGAATGCATTGATGCAGGACTCTATGTCAAAGCAGTTTAAAACCATGGGGGTTGCTCAGTTCTGCTCTACATGAGCCAGTGATAATTACGTGTTTATAATACATGGAAATAAGCATTCTTGGCAAAAAAATACAGACTATTGAGAACCTTGTGCCACAAACACAGCTTTACCATCTGAGCTCTTGGTACTGGCTGCAGGACAACTGCACATCAAAGGGAGCATAGCTGGGTCCCTTTCCCACACACAGCAGCATGCCCTCACCTAACTCTGTGCCTCCCCAGGTCCAATACCTGCCCAGCAGCACACTTCATGCACTCCAAACTGATTGAAAGACTTGCCATGTCTAGACAGTAATTGGGGCTTTTTAAAACATACTGCCCCAAAGCAACTCACAGCATCTTTTGGGAAAGGGGTTCCTTTTTGGACTGAAAAAAGAAAACTCTGTGTATTGATTAACACAGAGGAAGGAAGTTGCAGTCTACAAAAAAACCCCATCAAAACCAAAAATTGCCTTGCTCTGCAGAAGAAAAACTGCTCTCAAGCCCTGTAGGGAGCAGCAATCCTACCTTGGGGAAGAGCACTGACCAAAAATCTGACAAGATGTGAGATACAACAAGAGAAAAAAGATGAACAGGCAAGGAGAGGCACAGAAGGGAACTGCAGCATCCCAGTTCTGCACCCACTTTGAGTCCAGATGCATCAGGACACCCTCAGAAGAGCTAGGCAGCCTTCAGGATAATCCCTGGGCTTGCCTTCTGCTTTGTCCTGGGGCAAACACTTCCTCATCCCACCTTGCATCAGGATTTTTTTATCTTCCCAGGTTAAAAAAAAGAAAAAGCCCTGTGATCTCTAATGCTAAAAACACTTTTTGGTCATTGGTGCCTCGAGGGCTGTTAAATCAACCACTTCTTAAAGAGAACAGAGTCTGAGAGTGTCACTTAGAAAGGAAAACAAGATGATGTAGTCTCTCTTTTCTAAACACAGAAACCAACCAAACATACATTTTAACTTTAAATTCCCCTCCTTTCCCCTGCCTTAAATCCACAGTCTCAACTACACCTTGTTGACTACTGTGCTGTGAAATTCCAGGTTTTAAATTAAAGCTGGCCCAAAAAAAGCCCTAGAGACCACAGAATGCTCGCTATTTTCCCTTTTTGTCATTTTAGAATTTTATGACCTGATGTGTGGTGTAGTCAAGAAAGCAGCAAACTACAAATGGCCCTTTTTTTCCCAACATATCTGCTCCCTCTGGGGCTTTGAGTCACATCACCTGATTTAATAGTGTGAAAATTTTGCTTCAGCACTGTGAAGTTTGCAGAGCCAGGGAGAGAAAGCTAGAGCTTATCCTGACTCCAAGTGCCACTAGCACCATAAAACAGCAATGCAGCACATAACTTTCCCAAAGCACCGTGAATGCATTAAAAAATTGGCTCTTGTGAAGGGAACACAGAAGCTGAACCTACCTAAGTGGGAGAACTGCCTGCATAACAGCTGGGCTTACAACACCCAGCTGAATAAACTACCTGTGCCCTTGGCAAGCTCATCATGCAGGAAAATAACTCAGCAAGCAGCTACGATGCCCAGCTTTAAAAGTGCAAGGCGGAAACCTGAAGGAGGACCAAAGCAGGTCTCAGCAACTAAGATACACAGAAGGTGCTGCCATGGCAGATTAGATGATAACTCCTCCAGAAATGCCACGCTGGCACTGACCAGCCTTCCCCAGGGAGGTTGGGCTGCAGAACTGAGTTGTTTCTCCTGCCCTTAAAATCCACAAAGGACATCTCACACCCAGCCGAGTCTGGCATTGTATGGCACGGCATTGGAACCACAGCCATGCTGCATCGTGCATCACAAGGACATGCCAAGGCCACTAGTGGCCAACTCCACTACACACACTAGCCCAGAGGGCAAGTCCATAATCACAGTGGGCTGGAGCAATTGAGCTGAGTCAACACAGCCATGCACAAACCCTGGCTGCCAGCCCTGGAAGGGCTCCCAACCTGGCTCTGCTCCCTGCAGCACGGAGCCACCTTGGGTGCAAGTATGGCTCACCCACGACCCAAGCATGCAAGAGAGGGAACAGCCTACATATTCCCACCAGCGAGCATCAGCAATGCTGGCTCATCTCCCTCTGCTGTGTTTGGACATAGACTAAAAAATACAGCTGACTCCCTTCCTTGGGGCACAGTCATTCCTAGACATGGGATAAGCAGGGATCCTATTGGAAATGAAGGGGGCAGCATAAGCAAATTAATCAAGCAACTTGGAATAGGCCGAAATGTTTGAGAGGAAAGAAGGTACTCAATGAATGAAGGGCTTGTAGCACTGTGGTGATGAAAACCAGACAAGACTTAGAAGACAGAAGACTCGATTTTTGCCAAAATGTCATTGTTGCTCTATTGCTCCACCAGCCCACAACAACACTCACAAGACTGCTGTACAAAACCTGCAACATGCAACCTCTCGACAGCAAAAAGGCAAACTTCTTTGCCTGCCTGGAAAAATTCACCACTGATGTTCTCACAAGATTAAAAATATAAAGCATCTTGTGCTGTTCTCCCATGTTTTTTCCAAAGAAAACTGAAAGAGGACTCTGCTGGGAATGCATACATGCAACACCATAAATCTCAGTGTATACAGAGATAGAGTCTTTTAAATACTGCATTTCACAGAGCATAATTCTAGACAAATACTGCGTAACAAGCAACCTACAAGCACATGATATAATACCTCACCACCTTGAACTCAATGATTGCAACTTCACATGGGGGTCTGGACTCCATGCTGGATCCAAGAGGACTCCTGTAAGTTTCACTACGTGAGACCTCCTCTCCTACAGCATTGCAGATGTAAACTGTTCCACCCAAGGAAGAGCATCCCACCTCATGACCCACTTCTTGCTTCTGCCCTCCAAAGCATCCAGAGCCATTACAAGACGTCATCCCAGCTTGTGCTGCATGATTGATCACCCCTGCTCCATGATTACCTGTGACACTGGACACCCTGGAAACGTCCTGAGTCTGGGTGGAGCGGTTCCGGCTCTGCTGCCTGCGCCTGCTGGTCGCTGACCTAGTGGTGCGTAGGTGAACCTCGCTCACTTTGAAAAAGGCCACCATGAAAGGCTGCTTGTCATAAGGGCCATCTCGCCCTACCAGCCCTGCTTCTCTAGGGTTTACACTGAAACCTTCAAGCCAAACAGAAAAAGGAGAAAAGTTAGAGAAACGGTGCAGTTGCATTGCTCCTTTCAGCAACCAGTCTCTCCTCTCTTCTTGCTCATACTCTTCTTTAAACACCAAACATTCCTTTCCTGCCACCACGACCTATGGACATTTTTATGACAGCTCTTCACCCACACTGGACAAGACTTCACTGCAGCATCTGGTTCCTTGGTTCCTCTTTGGCATCTCTGGTCCCATTTTGGCAGTAAAGCTATATAGATAGATATGTAAAACACTAAACTCTGATGTGTCATGACATTAGTCCTGCTGCCTGTGAAACACAAGAAGCAGACATGAGATTAGGTGATGTCTAGGGACAGCAGAGGGCAAAGAGATGGTGTGCTTTTGCCAGGAGCACAGTGATGGGCTCTCAGCCCAGCTGGGGACACAGAGTTTGGCACTAACATTTCCTCAGGGAGAAGTGGACAGCCCCTCTAGTCTTACTTGACATCACAGGTGTACTAAACTGCAGCATGAAGCAATAGAAAAAAACTAGGTTGGAGATGGGTTCCTTAAGAATACAGATGTCACTGTCACCTTCTGCTCATCTAGATCCTCTCTATTACTTATCTCCCAACACTCAATTTCATGCTCTTTTGCAGTCTCTTACTTTCTTTTCCACCTTTCAAAGTTTCAACAGGCTGTGAAATTCTCCATTACAGCTGCCCCACACAGCAACCACATAGTTTCTCCAGCAGTTCTTCCACATCAGCTTTGATCCCGGCAGCCACAGCAGCCAGGACAGCTGACATAAACCTACACAGGGAGGTACATACCTCTGCCTTTTCTCTTCCTCTCATCCCCAAACTTCACCCCACATGGCATCCCAGTTCCATGCCCCCCTTCCACCTCCAACTCAGAAACTACCCTACCCAAACCCCCCTCCTCTCCTGCTCTACCAACTGATCCTGGTACTGCCTAGGGACAGCTGACCTCACTTATGGGGAAAGACATGTCCATCACAGGACAGCCAGGAACTAGCAGCCCACTACCTGTGCCCTCAGACATCTTGCTTGTGGTGTTGGCTACAGCTGCCTTAGGAATGCAGAGTGCTCACCCTGCCTCATCCCAGCAGAGTTCTGTTAGCACCTCTTCTAGACAGCATCCAAGAGACTGAGGGCTGACTCGTGTCACCTGGCCCACAACCTACCTTCCCGGGTCACCACGCTCAGCTGCAGCCCCATGTTGTGCTGGGGGTTCATCACCCACATGTTGCTGGTGGCAGTGACGTCAAACTCCAGCCAGCCCTCCTCCGATGCCCACACCGCCCGTGTGTCCAGCAGAAACAGGTCAGAGGCCCTGCAGAGAAGGGTAAGGACAAGATTGTGAGGTTGGGGATTATCTCTCCTGGCTTTTGCTGTTACAGAAACAAAATCTGAAATAGTTCTAAGTTATGTTAATGTCTAAAACAAAACAATGTCTCAAATCTGCCGGTTTGTATCCAGAGTTTTGCCATGAGATGCACATACTTCCACACGTGAAATTCAGGATTATAAAGATTTTCAACATTTTTTAAGACAGAAGAAAGCAATCCTATTCCTCAGGGCTGTACATTTCTCCACCAGCAAGGGATGAGCAAGGCACTCTTCTTCCTGAAGAGTGTACAGCTAGCCCTGACATTGCTTCATTCATACATTTATTACATTAATAGCCAGTGGAACCACCAGCATGACCAGGCATCCTATGGCTTTTGCCACAGGGGTGTTATGGTTTAAGCTCACTATACCCAAACACAGGCTTACCTCAACTGACCAAAATGAAGAACAAAAAAAACAACTGGCCAAGCATCAAACAGTGAAGGAAACTGGACCTCTAAAAGCCTCTAAAGACATTTTTCTGAGGCTTATCAACAAGGATTGGATGCCTTGTTCCAAGGTTGCTGGTCTTCATGGGCTTCAGCTTCATGGGCTTCAGCTTCAAATGCCCTTAAGTCAATAACTTTTTGCAGCACCAAGTACTCTCCCAAACTCTATTCAATGAAATCAGCTGCAGAAGCACTCAGAGAAATCCCATGTACATTTTCTTACTGCATCAGAGATGTAACTTTCCTGTGCAAGAAAGCTACAATTCCTACCCTTTACCTGTGGCCATCACCACAAAATGGATACCAGGTGCCAATCCCATCTTCATCTCTTTTCCCTACTGGATTTTTTTTCTAACAATGCAAATGAGGAAACAGGGTACCTGTCTCTCCTATCCACCAAAGGTTAAGTTCAGAAGAAAAATCTTGATTGAGTTACGTTTTATATTTGGCCAACTGCTATGTCATACTGCCCAGCAGCTCGGTTTGCATGAGATCACACGTGGAAAAATAAGCACTTAAGTGTACTAGAGCTCCTAGTGCAGCTATTTTTACAGCATGGAGGCTTTCTTCCACCTCACTGGTAGCTGCACACTGTGGTTGACTCAGCAGCCTTTCCCACAGCAGTCTTTGCCACCATTCCTTCAGCAGGAAGAGGGCTCAGGATCAACTCTGACCTTCACTTCCAACAGCAGCAAGCAGCTATGGCTGGTCAGCTGCTACATGTTTTGGAAGCCCTAAGGTTGAAAGTTTTTGGCTTTCCCAGGCAGGGCATTTAAACTGAAATGTTGCTTAAAGGCAACTGCAAACAGCAGCTGCAGCTGTGGCCACTCTTTCCCTCTCCAGTTTTGAGAGGAATGAACTTATAGATCATTCCCACCTCTGAATATGACCTAAACATTGGGCCTCTCCAATGCCTGAAGTCAACTATATCTGAAAAAGGGTTTTCCTGGGACCTGTTCTGACCTTCTTCCTCACACCAGCTGCTTCCTGATCTCTGTAACTCCTCTACACAAGGATCTCTGTAAGAGCAAACCCTCCTGAACATTGAAACACACACATAGCAGTCAGGTATATAAAAAACACAAAGAGAAGGTTGAAAGTTTACATTCCTACTGCCTCAGCCTTTGGGAAGGCACTTGGACATCAGAGAGCTGTAAAGCCAAAATGGTCCAGATGGCATCGATGTAGTTCACTCCCCCAAATGCCAGGCAGGATCACCTACAACCATGCTGTTCGTGAGGGATGTTTGCCTGACCTGATCTCCTATATCTTCAGCCTCAGGAACCCTCTCATCTTTCCAGGAAATTGAATGGGCTTCATGAGACCTTTTCCCCCCTCTATTATCTAACTTAAATGTCACAACAATATCCCCTTCTTATTACAACAATATCTTCAGTCTCTCCTTAACAAGCCCTGTTTTATGGACTTTGACTTCTCTCATTGCTTTTTATTGATCCAGCTCAGATCAAGACCTCACTGATGCTGAGTACAGTAGAAGGACAATCTTGATACATCTCACAGACTATGCCTCTACTCATAAACCTCAGAATATGAGTTTGGCTTCTTCACAAAACTCACACTGTTAACTCATGTTCACCTCGTGATGAGTTAACTACTATAATCCTTGGATTCATGCTGCTGAACTGCAAAGGACACAGTGATTCCCTAGTCATTCAAATTTCAACGATTTTTCACGTCCAAATGCAACTATCCTTTCCACCAAATCAAATTTCCCCCCACCCCACCTCAGACTGAACCTCCACAATTATTAGATTACTTAAAATACAAACTTGCCGTCCAATGGGTATCCTCTATTTTTAGTATCCTCCACAAATATAGTAAGAAAACTGCCTGACCAAAGAACAATTCTACCAAACAAGAATGAGCCACTTTATCCCAGTCTATTACTGTCCCTTTGGAAAGATTTTGATTCATTTGTAAAATGAAGAAAAATGGACCATTGGGCTTTCCAGTCAAGTCTCTGCAAAAAGTCCCATACAGGACTGGTTTTCAACCAGCTATTCAGATGACTTTTGCATTGTTTGACTGGATGAAGGTTCACCCCACAAGTATTTTAGGGCATAGTGGATGTGTAGGCAACGCATCTGAGTATCTTTTCTTTAAGCCTCTTTTCAATCAACATTTGTTGCCCAAGCCTCAGCAGGCTGCGCAGAACTGTGTATCATTACAAGTTTCCATTCCAGCATGAAGGTCTAAAAAAATATTCAGTCACCTATTCCCAAAGACAAAATTAGGGAGGAAAAGGAAAAAAAAATTTACTCACATAAAAAAAACCCCCAATATTTAACTGTGTGTCTTTAACCACTCCTTTATATTTTTCAGAACAGAAATCTTGTATGTCCCCCCGCTTAAGAAAATCACCTCGAATTTGGCCAAGCAGTAAGTCCTTGAAAATTGCTGCCCACAAAGTCTCAACAGAGATTCAGCTCTTAGCAATGAAATTCTCTGGACTTTTTTTGCATGCAGGGAACATACTTTCCCCTCCTTTCCCCTTTGGTAAACCAAATACCATTAATCACCTGGGGGGAATCTGCTCTTTCCTACAGCTGCGTGGCTAAGAGATAGCCCTACTACTCCTGCAAAAAAGAGCCATATGATGTCTGATCTTGAAATGGACACTGGGAAATCTCCCAGACTAGCCTCTGGTCTAAGAGAAATAGGAAGGAAGATTAAAGGGAAAGAACATGTCATCTCAGCATCTGGTCAAAGAGAAAGAATATCTCATTAGACAGGGAAAGGTGGAGGGTTTTCTGTAGTCGTGGGGGACACAGAGACATGTAAGGACTAGATAGAGAGACCTTGGGTAAAAAGTCTGCAGAGAAAAAGGGATTACAAAGATTTTCATCTGTACAACAAGAATGAGGCCTTAGAGCCAAGTCCAAAAGAGAAATAGTTTAGGAAGCAGTCAAACACCATGCTGAAGAGCACTACACATAAGTAGATGCAAGCCCACAGTCGAAGCAAAATTTAAGAGTGAACAAGAAAGTGAGAAACGGATCATATACTGAACAAGTCACACAAAACAAAGTATTGAATTTCTAGTCATTAAATGACAACATTGATCCTGTGCAGTGAGGCGGGCAGTGGCCTTCCAAGAGGAAGGAGCAACTCTGTACGTGGTCACATTCATGGAAGGGTGTCTGAAAGCTTCAGCTTTTGAGAACAACAGAGGCAAGATGAAACTTGAGGGAAACAGGAAGAGAGTGTGAGGAACAAGAAAAACTAGAAAAATAAAGGCTGGAAGAAATTTTTGAGCCAGCATCACTGAACAGAGAGGAAGAGGTATCTGCTCCTAACACAGGCTGAAGAAAGCAGAGTCAGTCCAAAAGTTTCATGCCTAAGCAACCCCAGATGTCAAGGACATCAAAGGATCTCTGGCACCTCCATAGGAATTTAAAATTCAGTATACAGAAGATAAATTTCATCAGCAGAACAGGCAGCTTCTTACCATACTCTCTGTCTAAACCTGGGTTTTTACAGAGCTATTACCACCTCATGGTCACTAATGCGCCCAACAGTCTCATCTTTATTTTCAGTGTGCTTGACATCTGGATGGTCTAGTTACTGATTTCCATAGGAAGGCTGCTGCAGGCATATTATGTATTAACCTTTTATTATTAAAGGGAAGCAGGTGAATGGGAGAAACTGAGGTGATGAGCTGAAACAACTTTTCTGATTCAAGAGAGGATACTAAATAGGAAGATGCAAATTAGAGAATCTCAGCTCAAAAGTGGAGTCTTTGTTCTGCATTAAGGCCCTGAAGTACAGCTCAGTTCTCAAGAAATAAAATAGGAGTGTTTCCATGGCCTTCAGAAGACTCTGGAGAAGGACAGAGAAGCAAAGGTCAACAGAGCAATCACAAGTGGCTGCAATAAACAGAATGGAGTACACAGTTTACTGGAGAAAATATGGCCTGTGTAATTCAGAAGGCAGGATTTAGCTCCAGTGTCCTCAGAGAGCAGATTTGTCAGATATAAATATCAAATATAACTACTATTCTTAATGCCAGCATCCCAACCATGTGCTCTGGGCATTTATAGGAGAAACAGCTTGCATTTAGCTTCAGTGCTTTCCCCCTCTAAGATAAATATTTTGTTAACTGAAACCTCTGTGTAAACCGTTCAACAGAATCTCTCTAGGTGTTAATTCTTTTTAATTGAACACTAATTAAATTAGAATTCAGTCAAATTAGTAACCAGGTCAAGTGGTTTCTCTTAGTTACTATACTTAGTGAAATGTTCACATTAAAATAATTTCTCTGTTCTGGATACACATTACAACATGGAACTTTGCTACAGGAAAAACACCAAAGCTATAAAAAGCTAAATTTAAAGAAGCATCTGTTGAACTAGTTTTTTTTTACTTTCCCACCCTCCCTGGCCTTCTTTCCCTGAGCAGACAGAAGTTTTACCAGGGAGACAGTGAGAACAAACAGAAATCTCACCTTCAAAATGACCAAGTTAAAGGTCTTGTATTTTAATTACATGTCTTGGGACAACATTTTTGGCCCAACTTCAAAGCTTGCAATTACCCAGGTGTTTAAAGGATTGTTACGCATCAACAGCCATTTACCAAAACATTAATTACTATAAGTCTCTAAAACTTTCCTCAGCTCAACCTTTTTGTTTACTTTTCTTCAAAGACAAGTTGACATAATAGTCTAGACTGCCTAGCAGCAGTTTCTCAAAAGGGAATTTTGCACAGAAGTGTGTGGAATCTACATTTTAATTAATACACTTTCTAAATGCTTTTCTGCATGCCTCAGGATCAGCGTCTTTAGTTTGCAGTGGGATCAACTTTTTGTAAAAATCATCCTGAGTATAGCAAACTAGCAAGATTATTTGCTCTTATCTACTTTCAATGGGCAAATAACTCTTACCCACAACTGACTTGGTCTTGCAGAGTTGGATGGAGCTCCACATAGATAAAACTTTGAAACTGCAGCCTCTTCAGACCCGTAGATCCCCCATCTTGCAATAGATGTAAGCACTGCTTCAAATTTTAAAGTGTTTATTACTTATAGAATGGACTTTATGTGGAGCTCCCCTGGCACAAGGTACTGCCAAGAGATGCAATACAAAACCTTAACAACTTAGTGTATCTAAATTACCAGCACTCCAAAGACTTAACATCAGCATAGAAAATTTAATCCATCAGTGCTCGCCTGTACAGAGAGCCTCAGGCAGGGGAATGCCAGCACCTGGAGTGAGCTGCCATGGAAAGCAAAGGCAGTCTCTATTGTTTCATGAGAAGTGAGGTTCAGTTTAAGTGTCCTGTAGAAGCAATGCCACTTGCGGGCCAGAAGGCTGGGAGAGATGTACACAGCCTGTAAGAGTTTCTTAGAAACAAGGAAGGGAATATGAAGAAACATCAACCTACAAATTAAGTTGCTTCCAAGATGGAAGAGAAGATCAGCAGCTGGGCACAGATTTACGAGGACTGAGAGCCAGCAGAGGAAAAAAACATGGAATGGAGATGTTGGGACATTCTGGAGGAGGTCTGCAATTCAGCATAGGGAGGGGAAAGCCATCCTGTATACATCCAGACATGGAAATGCACAAAAAGGCATGGATAAGCTCAGCCTCGCACCGCCACTGCTCTGTGTAAAGAGTAACCCTGTGCTGAAAAGGCTATTCTGTAACACTGTGTCTATTGCCTCCAGCAGCAAAGTCTCCTAGGGCAGAGGGTTAAGTCTTCCAGACTCACCAGAGGGCAGCAGGATGAAACAAAGGTTTCTGAACTACCTTGGGCAAAGGGTGGAAATCAGAGCCTAGAACTAGAAGACATCAAGACTATGGAAAGTTCAACCTACAGTTCCATGATAATGCCCAGTAAAGTCAATACAAATATCTGGTTGCAAAGGCGTGCCAACCCATTCAGCTTAAGGTCTTGAGCTTTACAGATATGAGGAATGAATATTGTACCAACTGGAACAGTTAAAGGAAAGAAAAAAATCATCCCAAGTCATAGGAATAAGAAATGTATTTACCTTTTTTTTTTTTTCACTTTTTACTACAATTCTATGAGAAAAAGGGACATTCCAGCTGTAGTGACGGCTATAGTACTACACTTCAGAGTTTAAATGCAGTTTGAGGCACGAAGATGGGAGAGAGGACAAAGGGGTAGTATTTATCTTTGTCCATTAAGTAAATAAATAAGGCACTGATATGGCATTCTTTAGTTTAGATAGAAAATGCCAGTTGAATTTTCTACCAGTATGTTTCACCCAGAATAACTCTGACTTTCAAACTACTCTAAACCAACCAGCCTAAAACACAACAAATCACATACCCACAGTGGGAGCTGAACTGAGATGCAGACAGATGCCTCTCTATAGTATCATGGAAACAGCTCCATCATATACAAATATATGCACACTATATACAAATCTGACCCCAACTTGAAACAGATTGATGCTAGCTTTGTCATTTGTATTACACAACCCATTCCAAAACCCAGTTGAGGAGGGTTATTTATTTTCTAAGCTATAAACACTGCAGTTGAATCAATTTGCCCTTTAGATTAGAAGCTGGGATCACATTTGTATAAATATCCTGTTGCAAAGAGGAAGACTTTATTACCACTATAACTGGCAGCTAAAACCAACAAGCGCCTTAACCCTTAAGGAATTGTGTTCAGTAGAACAGGAACATGGTCCCCAGGCCATTTTGTGCAGGGCACATTTATGTCCACATGTGTCTTTTCATGTAGGAGGAATCTTCTTGACCATCATGTTCCCATATTTCATTCTGGGTGCAAACAAAACTGTTTAATAAACTGACCATTAACGTACCGTATCTTCCTTTGATCACTAACACAGGCCACTGTGTTTTTCATAGATCAGTTGTTTGGACAGTGTGGGAGTGTTTTGAAGTCTGCATTAGCAGGATATTTACACTTGAAAACATACTGATGATCCAAACCAAGGACTAACATCTTTGATCAACCATAAACTGCCTTCCCTAGTCCTGACCTGACACCTCTCTGGGTGAGGGCATGGAAGTTTCAAGAAAGAAACTGTTTAAATAATGATCGGTTTTCAGGGACATACTCATTTCTTCCCTTCCCTTGTAAAGGTCTTGTTTACATGGCATTCCACTCCCAAGAGGTACCAGAAATCACAGAGGGCTTTGCTGGTTCTTCCACAAAATCAGTCCTGCACTTTAGACTCAAGTCCAGGTGCCAGGTTTAGCTGTGTGTTGGTACCACACAAGGGAGGAGAGTTGTGCCTGTGTAGCTCCTGCCTGCTGAAATTAAACAGTCTGTCAGATATAGCCAAGGTGGGACAAGCACCTGGAAGCTGACACCACTTGCCTTCCTAAACTGGTGCTTTGGCAAACGTCCCTGTTTTCTGCATATTCCAAAAGAGGGAAAAAAAAAGAAAAAAAGAAGAAAAAGATCCCACCCTAGTGTTCAAACAGCCCAGTCTCTTAAAACTCTGGGGGGTCAGAAGCTGAAGGGCAGCAACATCCGCCAGATGTGTCGCCCATTCCTCTCCCAGCATCAGCCCCTACAGCCCACAGCCTGTTTTAAAACAAGTCAACCCCCTCAAAGCAAACCAGATGTCACCTCAGCCCTGCCTGGTGAAGCCTCTTCTCCACACAATCCAAAACACATACCACTGATGGCTGGCCACAAGCTTGACCCATCCATCCTGAGGATTTCATTAATCTCCTCGCAGCATCCCACTGACAGCTCCAGCAGTTTGTGTTATGACAAAACGTGGCCGTTAACCATGGTTTGGTTAAAAAACAAAACCTTCGTTTCTAGGCACTATTTTTCTTACCTTATGAAAGGGTGGAAGGAATGGGGAGATGAAAATATTACTGACACAAGTGAGTCAGTATTAAAAATGTTTTCTTTTTTGAGAGAGAATGTACGTAGACCACACTATCCTCAATGTAAGTTTAACTGCCTGGAGCACCCACAAGTATATTATTCATATTTCTGATGGGAGAAGGTCACATTTCTGCCCAGAGATTTTATGCTATTTCAATCAGCATTGATCTCTGATCATTCATGCCCTTTTTCCATACATGTCTGCCTAGAAGACAGCCTCAAATGGGCCCATATGGTCCCTGATATTAGCCTTGTCTACAGTGGCAAAAATCAGTTTGGTAATTCAGTAACTGGCAGAAATTTTAGCCTCAGGCTTGGTTCCATTTTTAGCCATCAGGGAGCAGCCAGCAATGCCTCACGAATCCGTGCAGCAGCGCACATCTGGGCTGGAGTCACACGCTCACGCTGTTACTGTCCAGATGAGCTTTTTTTTCCCTTTGCTCAAGTAATACTGAATTAAGCCACTTCATTACACTTAATTGGAGCTAAGGGATACTTCCAGGCTCTGAGCTTTGGTGAAGATTTGTATTTACTGAAGACTTCTCTTATCTCCTGCCCTGCCAAACTTGTTTCTTTGACAGAAGCAGGCAGGATCCTTTTTCTTTATATTTTTCCCCCAGAGGAGCATGCTGCCTTTCTCTTGTAGACTCCTGATTTAAATCTGTACATGCCAGCTACCTTCTTAAGAGTAATTTGTGCCCAAAAGTATTTTAGGATCTACCAATAATTGCCCCAGACAACTGTTAACCTCATAAACACGAAGAATAACATAGTGTCTTTGAACTTTCTCTGAAGACTGGAAATCTTAACTGAACAGGCACCTTCTGCAGCCCTTAGAGATGAATTGTCCTGACCAGAAGGAATATATGTCAGCACGAAAAGATGAAAAAAGATGTGACATCAACTCCTCTCTTTCACCTGCTAGTTCACCAGCTAGACTTCAAGATCTGCATAGACTCCTCCTCATGCAACAAAATGTCATAAAATGTCAGGAAATATCAGGCTGTTATTCAAAACCATTAATCTAAAGGAAGTGTGACACAACTTTTTTTAGTAGTTCTCAGTTTTTTATGTCAAAGGCAGCTGTTATTTTCTGGCTCATAAGATGTTTTCTAAAATTCAGTAGAAGCCTTACAAATATTTAGCAAGTTCCTTCAAAACCCAGTGCTTTCTTTTCCTTATAATTTAACCTTCCAGTGTTCTGCTTGGGGAAAAAAGAACACTGTATTCCAAATTAATCCGCTGAGACAAGAGGGGAGAACAAAACTTTTTGGACTTTTTCCCCCCCAGTAAAAGTGAGTAAGTGAACGGATGATCAAAACCCATAACCTCTCAAATAATATAGTTTCTTCAGGCATACCAGAATAATCTGAGGCATTTTCCCCCTCCATGCAGAGATATTAGCAAACAGCTAAATACAATTTTTAGTATCTGTTTTCAAGACTATTTAGAGGCCAAAGTCCACCCAGGTCACCAGTGAGGGTGAATGTTTGAACCTATGGCAGCTGTAGACAATGGAGTCAGACCTCAACTGAATATAACACTGAATATGCAATATGCAGCTTTTACTATCTTAACTCTTTTAAAATCTGCATATTTTTAATATAAAGGGGACAATTAATAAATATATATGCACTTTTATATACAGATAATGTACAGAAAATAGAAGCCTATACATGTATTAATAAAGAAGCACATATTTTCAAATATGATTTGATATTTTACGCATATATGAAAGAGTCCTTTAAGCTGAAAGGAAAGAAGAATGGAAAAAGGCATGTCCTTTCTACAGCTGCAGGAATCTGTGAGCCACATCTTGTCCACCTCTGTGAGGATGATGTGACAAGTCCCACATACTCATCTGAAGTACAAAATGCTTTAGCCAAACGTCTCCCTCCTTCCCACCAGTAAAAGTAAATAAATAAAGCAGGAAAAGAAACAAAAAGGGAGCCTTGAGGGACTGGATGAGTCAGAGGTTAGTAATGAACTACACACACTCATCCCTGGGTCAGCGGTTCACGCCTAGCCCCTGTCAGGAGGGACAGGGAATTGCTGGCACTGTGCGCCTGGAGGAAGCCGCGTTAGAATTCCCAGTCCCAGCTGCGGGATCCCCTCAGCATGGCCGCCAGCAACGGCAGAAGGAATGTGGCAGAAGGGAATGGAAAGAACCAAGATACTCGCCAGCTCTTGGACAGAAACCACCCTGGTGATCCCCACCACATGCTCCTGTCTCTGCTCTGTCCGTAGGGAGGCCTCTAGCACCCAGGGATGCCCGGGATATGCAGATGCCAAAGGACATGTCACAGCTTCGCAGTGCAATCCCATTTCAGCATGCTTCTGGTATGGTGTGTGAAATTGAGATACAAGGTCCCAGCATCATTGTTGCACACAGCCACTTTCAGAACAGAGAGTTTGTAAAGTTAGGAACAGAGTATACTAGGGGCCATATCCTGTACTTTATCCAATACTTTATTCTCTTTCCCACATTGCCTTGCTTGCTCAGTTTACTCTGAAAAAATGTTATGTCCACATAAAAGTTGAAAGTTCTCCTACTCTGTGCCCTGCTTTGGTGACTATCAAAGAGCAGCATATCAGTTTCTTCCACATGCACTTGGCAGAGGTTTCCTTCCTGCTCCAGAGGTGGGATCTCTCCTTCTGGAATCTGAAGCAGACCAACGCTTACCATTTTTCCTGCAATGTGTCTCCAAATGAACAATATATCTAACATCTGTGAAATCTGCATGACTGTCTGGACTTTGATCAGTTCTTCAACTGGGCACTGATGTAACATCTTAACCAGCATGCACATCACCCCAGGAGGCTATCCAGCAATCTGCAAGTTGATGCACAAAGGGAACACTGATCTCTCAAAACCCACACCTTCTTCCCCATCACCTATTTACCCAAGTATTTCTCCCTTTTCCCCAGAAGCCACACTCCCCACAGAACAACCACTGGCTATTTGATGTTGCCCTAAGGACTGCCAATCACCAAAGGCTGATCTGTCCAAATGGTACCAGTGGAAAGGCTGGAGAAAGAAGGAGTAGAAAGGAAAACGCCCATGAAGCCTTCAAAGAGAAAACAAATGGAGCTTTTTTTAAACACTGCTGGTTTTGATTTCTTTTTTTTTTTTTTTTTTTTTTTTTTAATCCCTGCAGCAGAGGAACAGTTACAGTCCTGACAAGTTTTGGTAGAAGTAATGAAACACTTTTGTACCACAGCATTACTCTGACATTTAATTGACCATGTATTTCCATCTTTTAGCCTTACATGATTCCTCCATCTGAAACATTACTCTTTTAAAATTAATCACCCCATTTACACTTGTTTGGATTTTTGTGTCACAGTTTCTACCCTGCCTCTCTCACTTTTCCTCTCTCATTGCCACTGAAAGACCAGAAATGATTTTGTACCTGTGGTCAGCATGTTGAATTTTCTTCTGCTTTATTTACTTTAATAAAAGTCCAGCTGAGAGCAGATCAAGTCTGAGCTAATTACCAGTATTTTTCAAACAGGCTGGTAGTATTAAGTTGAAAGGGGATATGTGAATTTCAGTACACAACAGCAATGCCAGCAGTGCTTTAAAAATCTACTGCTTCTCAGCAGATTCTTTCTTTATTTAAAGACAAAGCTTGCAGCTAAGTCACACCCTCGTTCACACTCTACCATGCCCATTTCCCATAAGGAAAGGACCATGCAATAACATAACCCTGTTAACACGAACAAACCTGATATTTATTTTCAGCCCTATCAATATTACTGCATAAGCTCAGCCTTCTCCAGGACAGCAGCTGGTGGCACAGAGCAAGCCCCCTCTTGCATACCTGTTCTGATGCTCCTGCAGCACCTGGTAGATGCTGATAAGGAAGGTTTGGTTTTTAAAGCTTCCCAAAACGCAGTCCTTGTAGATCCGAAACTCAGCAGCTGTGACGGCCTCGCCCTCAGGAATCTGAGACAAATTAAATTTGAATTCCTTGTGGTGCCGCTGGTGAGGCGTGAACTCCTTGTCATACTCAACTGCAGATGGGAAGAGGAAAGAAAAGGAAAAAAAGGAACCATGACTAAAATTTAACAACAAAAGGTTTTCTACATGCTGCCACCTGTTTCTTCAAAAAAACCAAGAATCTTGGTTTTTTCTCCAAAGATAGCCCTGGTGAGTGTCAGGAAAACTTATGCAATTAAGGCTTTTCAAATACAGTACTAAATGAAGATGAATGTTCTTCCTCTCTAGCCAATTCCTTTGGGATTTCCTATCTTGTAAAGAAAAGCCAGCTTTGACAGGTGAAATATGACCATGCATTTTGCTCCTGTGTAAAACTCTGAAGCTTGTGATCACTCCCAGCACTTTCCACCTGTGGCTCTCCATGTTCTTTACAGCATTTCCCTAAGTCTCATAGCCCTCTTCCAAGCAAGGAGACAGGTAGTTCCATTTTGCTTTAGCATACACAGGCACAGGCAGAACCAAGTGATAGCACCAGGTCAACCAACTCCCTAAGTGCCCTAAAACATCCTGTTTTCTGGCTCCCAGGTTTGTACACAAGCCATTGGACCACCTTGTGAGTCAATATGATTAACAAGACACTTATTTTGAGGGTTAAAGTCAACCAGAGCTCCCCCTCCTCTGTAGAAGCTTATTTTAGAAGGAGAGAGCTGAAGAGTGACCACTTTTGGTTTCTAGTCTTAGACCTCCTAGGGTACACTCTCAGGCGCAGGATTTAAGACAGACACAAAACAGAATTCCTCTTTCTTTAGGTCTAAGGATTTGCCTTTTCTCTGTTTGAGGCTCCCTTTGCAAACTCTGCTTCCAGTCCCACTCTTGTATTGCTTGATCACATCTCAGTTTAGTCTGACTTTGATTAATTGTTTGTTATTTTTTCTAATTTTCTACTAGAAATTGCTTAAAACATTAACATATTATATAAACATACAAAATTACATCTTTACAAGCCTGAGGGGACAAAAAGTAAAAACAAAAAGCCGTTCCCACCAGTGGAACTGCAGGAGTGTACGTCAGTGCTGAATAAGTCACCATTACATCATCATTAGGGACATGATAACATGCAGAGGCAGCAAGGGAAGAACAGATCCCTTTTAATGTTTGTCTTTGTGGTCATTTTGTTGTTCCCCCCACCACCATTTAACACATCAGACTGCAAAGGCGTCCACGAGCCTACTCTCACAACATCCCCATGAGGTAAGCAGCAATGCCTGTTCTCCAGCTGGGATACTGAGTCACCAGGAGAGTGACTTGTCCAAGGACAGGCGGCGGAGGCTTGCGGCAGAGCCAGGAATGACAGCCAGCGTGCCTGAGGTTCGGCACTTTACCCACAGGTTACCTCCCTGAAGAACAGACATTTCCCAGCTGCTGGAAACAGCCCATGGAGACTTTTCCCTCTACCTTGCCCAATTGCCTGTTCCTCCTCATTCTCCAGTCACAGTTTCATCCGTCCTCTCCCTTTCTTTTGGCAGCCCTTCCATGTGAGCTGCCTCATCTGGCTGGGTCCCTTTCCTGGCTCCCTGTGAGACAGTTAGTCACATCCTACTCTTTGAAGCTCACCTGGAAATCTTTTCACCTCTGCATGACTGCTGCCAAGCGTTCTGTGGGACACCACACTGGGGGATGCTGTGTTAAGGGCTGCCACAAAGCAAATAGGCAAATTCTCAAACTGCTGTCAGAGTCAGACACCGCTGCCAATTTTGTTAGTCTTGCACTGCATCTCTCTGAGCGGCTCATATGTCAAACAACTGACAAATGAGGGTGATTGGGCTCTATGGCTTCCAGAAATGAGGTTGTGACACCCAGCATCTCCATCAGAGATTGCACCAAGGAGAATGATGGCAACACACTCAATTCCAGTGCCACCAGGAATTACCTCCCTGGCTATTGGTTGAGGGTGATCTGGGCTTCCCTTTGGAGCACCTGCCCCTGTGTTTAACGGGGATCGACTCCGGCAGTACCGGACTGGTTGGTGTCACTTGCATGTGCGCCCTCCGAGACGGGACCTAAGCTGCCCCATCCTCAGGAGAGTCCCACGGGATGCACTTCCCAAAAGAGAGGAGTCATGTACTTTGAGAAACACGTAAGCAGCCAGCCAATGAGAAGTGGTGTTGGGCTGCTTGCAGCAGGAAATGCCCAGCCTGGCCCATTTACTCGCTGCTAAAAGACGAGAGGATGTAATTAATGGTGAGGGAATGTCTAAATCCACGGATTTGGGGAGGCACACATATGAAGCAACAGTTCTCGATTTAGAACTCGCTACATCCTCGCTCATGGGTGCAGTGACCAGCTGAAAACCACACCCCCTTCCGTGCTGTCACAGGGATGAGCTGACCTACAGGCGAGGTGCCGTGAGGTGGCTTTTCCCCAGGCTCGTGGCTGAGGATGATAAAGAAGAAGCAGGAAGAGCAAGGGGAAGGACACAACCAGGATAAGCAACAGAACTCCATCAGGGTGCCAGAAAGCTAAAATTACACCAGAGACAGCAAAGGAATCATTGATGCTTCCTGCCAGCTCTTACCCCACATCAAGATGTGATATGGTCTCTCCTTGTGCACGAGGGAGCTTGGAGCTGTCCCACCCAGCACAGAGCTCAAAATGAGCCCAAACATCACTTTTTGTTGTTCCTTTCTGACCTCAAGCCAGCTACAGTGACCTGACCTCCACTCATCACTACAAAATGCACAGTTTAAAAGTGATATAACCAAACTCTAGTCCTTTAAATCAGTATTTTCCCACACTCCTCTCCTAAAGAGTCAAACACAAGTCATAAGAGGAAGAAAAGCCCACTAAAACAACTACCACAGAGTATGACAAGTAGCAGCAGGTATGATGCTTGACTCCAATTACCCTTTCCCAGTTTATAACTTGCCTGATATATTCACAATAGTATTTTCCTGTTTTTTTCAAACTTTCTTCCTTTATCCCTGTCCTTGCCCAAATACACTAGACAATCATAGAAGCTGACTAAACTGATTACAGGGGAAACATTCAGACTGATTTCGTTATCAGGCTTGGCAGAATAAACAACCCGAAACACACAAACAAGGAAATCTTTTTTTAATCCTTCAGATTAAGCAATTCAGCTTATTCTGTTATAAGAAAGGCAGGTTTCTGTTATAAGAAAGAAATACTGCTAAGCTGATGGTACTCTCCTCCACGGGGATCAGTTCAGAAGCAGCCCAACAACATCACAGGATGGAAAAAAGCCTACATTAAGCTTGTATGAAGCAAGTATAAAAGTTTAATGAGTTGGAAAGTTTTTCTGGCTATGTATCTTCCCATGATACAATGGAGGGTGGATTTTTTTTTCTTTGTGGGAGTGGTGAGATATTTAAGTTCTATATACTCATTGTCACCCCATCAAGCTAATAATCCACTGTTTTCATTCAGCAAGACAGCTTAAAAATAAAAAATGGCAACAGTCCTTCTCTGGGGGCTTCTTGCCCCCTGGAAACTCTTCAGTTTTAACAAAGAAGTCAAGTTTTAGAACAGTAAAATTTGGAAAGGCAAGATTCAAGCTGCTGGTTCCCAGGATTACCCAGTCTGGATTGCTCTTGCATTACAATGCATCTGATGAGCTTGCATTCAAAATACAGACAGCACACACCAAAATGCAAGGCAACAGCGAAAAGCAGAAATCATTTCTCAAGCTGCTTTCCCGTTATTATTTTTTCCACATGAATACATCTGGGTCAGTCTGACCGGTGATGTGAAATCCAAAGCTAATTTCCATCTGACGATGGACACAAGAATGTCCCAACTGTGCAAAGCTCTTGCAGGGAAAATCAGGCAGCTCACAGCTGGGGCAGGTTGGAAGGTAGAAGCCCTCCGTGGTGTTGGACCCCCACAACCTTTGCCCAGAGTGCTGGCTGGAACGTTAGGACCAAGTCAGGCAGAACCAGTCTTTGTAAGGTCATGGCATGAACTACAGCCTATAAAATTCATCTTCATGGTCAGACTGCATTATCCCAAACATTACTATTCTTTTGCTGGAGTAAGTCCTTGGAGGTTAAAATCCAGGTCTGTACATACCGGGGTGAGTTGGAAAAGGAGATGGCAAACAGATTTTAGCCCATCATGAGCCAGAGGGACTGCCCACTCCACACAGGTCTGCCCCCATCCTGGCTGCTCCTTTGCTTGCAATGCACAGAAAGGTGTTAACTCTGGACATTGGACTCACTCCTGACTTTTCACTAGAACCCATTTCTGAGCAGACTGCCAGAGCGTGCAGAAAGAGTTAACAGAGAAGCCTGCCAGTAGCTCTTTACATTCCCCTCAACAAAAATTTTAAAATACTATACAAACACAGCACTATTGTTGAGCAGTTAAAAAGGCAAGAATGGCAAAATTAGGGTTACTGTGGTTTTGAATTTTGTGTATTCTAATTCTAACCCAGTGTTGCAACAGCCAATTTCAGCACAAAATGTCCCTGGTTTAAAAATAGCGCGCTGCTTACAATACTTGTTACTTTAAAAACACTGCATGGAAAAAAAAATTAATTGAGAAATTAACACATCTATTTTGGTAACTATACCATCTTGCTTCCATTTGACTGTGTAGCACACACCTTGGACCAAAGGAAGCATAAGCCTAATGACAGTCATGGAAAAAAATTCTCCTTCTGCATTGGAATTTTAAGCATTTCTTTTTGGATCTAAATTAAACCAGTATGCAGAAATAACAGGTCAAGAGCCTTTCCTGAGGAAACAAAATTTTCACTTAGAACAGCAGCACCAAGTATCATGATATCTGGTGATTTTCTCCAGTTCTCAGCTGCTGAGAAAAGTGTTAGGTCAAGTGCTCAGGTAAGAATTAAAATACTGGCTGAAGAAAGTCTCTATTTCAAGCTCTAGGTAATAAAGCCAAAAACACTAACCTAGAGCTCCAAAAGTAATTTTTAAAAAATAAATCTCCTATATAAATAATTATTATTTCTATGACAATGTGGTTCCTTGGAGGGTGCAGAGAAGGAGTGGGGTTGCAAATTATTAAGGTAGGACTATTTAGGACTTTCTGCATCTGTCCTAACCCCAGCAAAGCTGAAACTACTGAAGAATCTTTTGCATATCAAGATCTTTAATGGTGACTTGGTTTTGCAGGGCCACGTGCTCCAGGAAAAGCAGCCAGGATTCATAGCCTGCTTATGCAAAGTGAGTTTTGCATAAGTGTCCCTGAATTCAGTTTGAGAACAAATGTAAGTAGTTCCTATTTATTTCTTCTCAGTCTTCACACGTGACCCACTCCCAAATCAAATGAGAAAACATCTGAAATCTGGAATTTCTAACAGCAGATTCACCACCACATCTACATAATCAGCACAAAGGCAATTACTCTGTATTACATCACCAATTTCTGCTCTAAGTCAACAGCATTTATCACATCTGGAGCAATGAAGCAGTGTATTATGCCTCAAATGCTCTAAGCATTACTAACTCAAACAGTCCCCTCTAAAAAATGGACCATGTACATATGTGACTGATCTACTGCTGTGAACTTACAGTGGCATCACCAGAATTTCTTCAATACTGGCAGACAATAGCTTGCACAGAACAAAATTTATGTAAGCTTAAATGCCCCCTCCTTGATCTTGGTCCACAGTTGCTAGTTGCTTCTTTTGAAGCAAAAGAGAGTAAGAATGTGGAGGTGTGTACATCCAATCTGAGGGATGTCCAGCTTTAGGGAAAGACTCAGTCTTCATTTGAGTCTTCAAATTTACAATTTGCCTTCTGTTTCACAGTGGATCTTCACGTGGATAGGGTCTACAGTGCATTCTTTTTACTCTGAAGAGATGCCCATGATGTGCCTAAAGGCTTGTTTCTATTTTCCAAATCCATCAGGTCAATCTAAAAAAAGATACCAAGTCTCCCAAACAGTCCCACATCTCTGACAGATGATCACAACTGCAGAAGCACTGTTACTGTTAAAGATTAAAGCTGACATTTCTTCCTAAAATAAGCAGCACTTCCTAAACACTGTTTTAAAAACTGCAGAGTACAACCCAAAGAGCACAATGTACCAGTTTAATATCTTCAAATACAAAGAAGAGAAGACTAAAAGGTACAGGTACTTTACAGGTACTTTCTGCTGTTTAACAAGGAAACAGAAGTTATGTTGCTCTAGGTGGACCTGCAGGTTCAAGAGCAGGTCAGCAGCAAATCCAGATGTCTCCAGGAACTAGTGAGGATGCCTCAGAAAAGGATCACTGCTGCCTGTTTTTCACACTTCCATATATACAACGTGTGCCACTATCACTTGGGCACCAAGATAAAGAGATAAATGGCCCATCCCACTGCAGTGACATCCCAAATCCACTACTGCTTTCTCTTTATTGTAAGGACCCAAAAGAAAGCAAAACCTTCCCCTTCTCAAAACTATGATTTATTAACAAGCCATTTCACAGATGGTGGGTAGGACAATTCTTTAAAAGAGAAGAAACTCAGATGAGACATTAAAATACAAGGTCTGAAAGCAAACCCTTCCCTGCCAAACATGCACAGGAGGTGGGGAGACAATTTCTTCCCACCTTGCTCTCAGCTCAGCAACTTCAACTACCTTCTGCGATCCCAGCAACTCTACACAGACTTCCAGAATCTCCTAGAAAATGACTGTTTCTTTCTTTTACCCCAATCATGATGAGAGATTCATCACCTACATCAAGTCCACTGCCTACTGCTCCTGCTCTTCTAAGTGCCAGATCTTCCCAAATTCCTCCCGCACCTTCACCCATTTCTGAAAAGCAGACTGAGCAAAAAATAACTAATTCCAAAGAGAAGCAGTCCCTCTGCTTCTCAGACATCACCCCTGGATTTTCAGTACAGTATCCCAAACAAACTGACCAAGGTTTTTTCTCATAGATAAGAGCATGTAAAAGTTTGCCAGACCTCCCTGATGAACTTGTCCCACAACCACAGGGAAAAAAGGCAGTTTTTAAACACAAAAAAAAGTCAAGATACCTATGGTTCAGTCTGGCATTGCACCATTTGCTGATCCCTCTGGGTCCAGCTGAGGTGTGTTAGGCACAACAACTAGCTGTGTGACCATAAATCTAATGCAGTTTTAAGTTAATGCTAGACACCTCTACAATAATATGAAGATTCAAGGCCAATGAATGCCAAAAGGATGCTTTCTTCAAAACAGCTCTATTATCACATCTGGGCTGACACAATATAAAGTGGAATTATTCCACTGGCTTTGGTGGAGTGATGCCAGTTTAGAGCCAATGAAGACCTGGCTTTATACTCAATAGCTGTGTGTGCCAGAAAATAATGACTCAGAAAATAACCCATCATTAATCCAATCCTGATGTAATTATGGAGATTAAATTTAAACAATAGCAAATCTCTCTCTAAACATAACACTCTACAGAAGAGCTTCAAAGGAGGAAGGGGTTTTTACTTTTGGATGAAAAATGCAACTGAGCTCTTCTTTGTTTCTTTGTGCTGGGAATCAAGCTGGAATCGGCTTGTAAAATCAGATTAAAATAGTTGCACAACAGCTTCCTTTCAGGATTCTTCAACCAAAGGCAGTCTAAAAATCAAAATAATGCCCTAATCAAATACATAATACCCATGGGACACCAGAAAGTACTAAAAAGGCATTTTCACAAAGATGCCTACTGTATGGTCAGTAAAGCTTTTCCACTCTGCAATGGGAAGAGGCAGCAGTGGGGACCAGCCTTCCTCTAGCACATGATGGGAAAAGTTAAAACAAAACTGAGGAGAAGGAGAGCCCTGGGCAAAGTGCTCAGGGGCAGCTAAGCCAGGAGGATGACTGCAGCATCTCTGCACCAGCACCTCTGCCACTAATACCCACTTTTGGGCTTCCTGGGCTGTCTCCCTTGCAATAACAGAGTTCGCTTTGCAACTGCTTCCACAACCACCTCCTTCGTTCCTTCCCCACAGCTTCCCAACACAAATGTTAACAAAACTGGTATTTTCTTTCCATATGCTGGCACATATGGCAGGTCCCTGCACTGCAAACAGTGTTGTATCTTAGGAAAACAAAACATCTTTTTTGCTTAAGGGATGCCAGAGTGCTTTATCAAAGGCACTACTGTTTGCATTTTTGTGGCAATATTAATGCAGTTCCCACTGAGAAGCTGATAAAGACCCTGACTGCAAAAACACCCCTCTGGAAGAAGTGATCTGAAGCTATTTCTGTACTGTGTTTCCAAATAATTTGTGATTAGAATAATATTATGCTTTTCAAAAAGCATTTCTATTTCACAGCCAGGCTTCATGCGTGCAGAGCCAGCTTGCAGGAGGGGAGAAGCTGATGCTGTCAGCCCATAGGCACAGAGACACGATTGGAATTGCTTTGCAGCTATGCACATGGTGGGAAGAGAATTCTCCTACTGCTCCTGCTTGCTTCCTTGGCTTAGCATTGGCTCCTGTGTCCATATCCACACAGTGACTGCCTGGGACACTCAGAGCTGCCCGTAGAAATCTTCTCGCAGCGTTTCCCACCCTCCAGGTTTGCCACAGGTCACGCTGCATTTCCTGCTGGCACGGCCACTGGCACGCAGCTCCCTGGAAGAGCAGCTGCCCTGGGTGCACCGACTGGGTCTGTAAATATTTTCAGAATTTTTCAAATGGCATAGTCATCTTGCACCATCTCTCAAAATTATCTGTCCTTCTGCAGGAATTTAAGGCAGGACAGACCAATTCATTTGCAAGTTTGAGCTAAATTTCAAAATACAGGTTGTGGAAAGTTTGTAAGTTTTTTTTTAATTTATGGGCATTACCCTCTCTGCTTTTCTTGCAGGTGAGGTTTTATGTTTATTGGTATGACTGAATCAACCAGCAGCAAGCAGGAAAGCAGGCAACAGATTAATGTTTGCAATTTAAGTTGCAAGCTTTCATTTTGTTGAGCACTCATCTCTTGGCATCACAGGCAGGTTTCAGCTTTTCATTTAATAGCCCAGCTGAGAAAGATATCTCCTGAGCACAATGCAATCACTCCCCATAAAAATACTGTCTGGAGCGCTTTTGGTTTTATAAATTTTTGGAAAAGTTTAATCCAGCACTCAAGACTTAGATACACAGAAGAATTCAGCCCTGCTCCAGAGGTTGTCAGGCTGTCCTGGAGACTACACCACCACTGTAAGGGCATGGCCATTGCTGACATGACTTGTGACTCCAGCTGATACCACAAAATGCTGTGGCCTCACTTATTGTTCAGTACTTAGTATTTTACACAGGGCTCCAATTTCAAATGACTGAATTAAGCAGCATCCAGGCAAAAGACCACCAAAGAGCATGGGCTTTGGGGAACGGGCAGGGCACTCTGTGAGACAGGATGAAGGACACCAGACTTGGAATGAGCCAGAGAAGATACAAGAAAGGAGGAAGCACTGGCCCTAAAAGGGCCAGAAAGTGGCTGCAGGGACAAAAAGAGTAAAATCGTGGTCTGGAGACCCCTCAAGTTCTCAACCTTTAACAGGACTACAAAGCAAATACTCTTTGTGACAGTCAAAGCAAGAAGATGCTACAGCTCTGAAGACTGAGGAGAGCAAGTGCATGAAGTGCCTGAAGCAACAATGAAGGGTTTTAAAGACTATTAATCCTGGCTATGTATATTGTCCAAGAAACAGCATGGTTTGTAACTGAACCTCCCCTCAGTGCATCAATTCACTATGTGCTGGCTTGGCACACTGATTCAGAGGAAGGGGTTCCAACGTGTCACTGGGATGGGAGATTCTCAGCCACCACTGGGGTTGAGCACCACCATGGTGTTAGGACAACTCCCTGTGCCAACTGGAAGAAACAGTGCTTTGCACAACATTGATCTACACAGAAATACCAGAGCACCTTTGAAAAATTCACTATTTCTCTAGCCACCCTTCTTATTTATCACTCCTTCCTCCCTGTCCTTCTGTCCTGGTCATCCTAACAGGTTACCTGAAGGTTCAGGCAAGACTCTCAGGCCCAGGAAGCTGGCAAAGAGAGAGGATGGGCAAAGAAAGACGGAGGAAGGCAAAGGAAAGTCTCACCACTTCCACAGCCTTCTCCAGCAAAGGCAGGAGGGCCATGAAGCCACTCACTGTGCAACCCTAACACATCTGGGAAGTGCTCAAGAGCACCAACCACAAAAGCTGAAAGAAACCCCCCAGATATCCCAGATTATTTTACAGCCCTTACAGCAATGCAAGGTAAGTGTTCCTCTTTCTGAGGCAATAACATCTCACAAAGCACTCTCCCCACACTAGCCCTGTGTCATGGTTTGCCCCCACCATGCAAGCAGCCAGAGAGAACCAGAGGGAACTCTTGGCATGCCTTGCTCATAAAAACCGAGTTCTCCCATCCTACCATGCCACTGAACTCCCATTTTTTAATCTGTCTACTGGCCATGCCAGCAGGGTGCAATTTGGGAAGTGACTTTTTTACCTCTGAAACCTCATCTGCTGTCAACCAACATAATGATGCTGCAGAGAGCCAAGCAGCCGTCAGACATTTAAAAATTTGCAGCCGCTGTGGGCGGTTGGAGCAGAGGTCAAAAAATGGTCATTAATCGTTTTACCTAACCTGCAGCTTTCAGCTGCTCAAAACACAGCCTTAAAAAGAAAAGAAAATGACATCACACAGCTTTAACCATCTGCTTAGGAGTAAAGAATTTCACTCTTTAAGAAAAGAAATTAAGAAAAAAAAGAGCCTTGACAAAAACGCCTGGTTTGATTAACAGCTTTGGTCTAAGCCTTCCTTTTTCATAATTTTTTATATTCCCATATCCCACAGTGACCAGAAGCATACTTGGAATGTCTCTGTCCATCTGATAAAGCCATCAGTGGCGGCAGCCCCACGCCAGGCCTGCGGGGGACACAGCTCCTATTCCCGGCCGCAGAGCACAGTACCCAGCCCGGGTGAAAGCCAGGGAGATGCAATGCTTTGAGAATGATGGGAGACTCCCAATCAGGGTAGGAAATCCTAGGGAAAAAGTAAGACTTGAGGAAAAGCACCATTAAAAGAACTATTAAAAGGGGATTTGTGGAATAATCCTTAGTTCCACATAGTTGGCCTGACTTACATACAGTAGCATAGCTGGGTAGTTCACCTGAAAAACATCCAGCAGGAAAACAGACAGACTCTGCCAAGTACTACTTTTTTTTTTTCCCTCCCCTTTCTCCCCACCCCCTTCACTTTCACCAAATACCCAAAGCAATCCTCTTTTTTATGACTCTAGGCATTTAAAAATCAAAAGCTGTCTACAAATGTTCTTAAAGTAATAGCACATAAATTGTAAATTACTCCAAAAGATCTCAGGCTAACAAATAAGAAATTAATAAATAAACTTCACTGGTTTAAAAAAAACAACCTGGTATGCTGGCATTTCAGGCTTTCAGTTTATCTTGCACTTTTTCTGTAAGTTATCAGGTTCCTGGAGATAGAATTTAAAATGAAAAAAAGAGAATGTGTTAAAATTTTCAGCAGAGCTGCTTGCCCACAAATTAATTTTTAGACATTTGGCTTCTATATCTTCACTCCTTGCAATCATGTCTTGGCTGTTTGGCTATCCCAGCATTTCTGTGCCCCACCCAATCCAGCCTTGTCATCACTGATTTTATTTTTCCGCTCTTCTCTCTTAGTAATGCCCTCCTCTCTTGCCTTGACTGGTCGCATGCCATCCCTGGAGAAAAACATCAAAACTCTTTCAAATTAGAGTATACATAAATATATAGAGAGAAATAAATTTAAACAAATGCCTACAACAAATTTCTTTTTAAAATACATCTTTTATCTTTTGTTGTGCCCGAAGTGTTTTTAATGTTGTCAACAACGAAATTACCCAGACACAGATTTTAGTTTATGACTCAGTTTATGATTTAGTTTGTGACTATTTATTTTAGTTTATGACTTTAGGCACATTGGTTTAAAAAATTACTTTTTTTTTCCTTAAGTCCTTTAAAATTTTTTTTTTAAGTTACTGAAGGAGGGTAATGCTATGTATCTGACAGTATTAACAAGACTCCATGGAGACAGCTGCCATACCTACTCAGTTTTTATTTGTGTTTTAATAAGAAAACCATCAACCATAAGAAAGTTCGATCAGGTTAGCACATCAAAGCACACTTTTTACAAACATATAGACAGTGGGGAGAGTTGAAAAGCACCAGACTTTTTTAATGCAAATTTACTGAATCTTTTTCACTCCTGCACACTAAGCCACCCTAACAAGTGGGGTTGTGGCTTCAGCAAGTGAATCTTTTTACAGCTATTCTCTCATAGACACAGCAAGACTAAAGCTTTTATAATGTTTGCATGCAGAGAAAAAGGCAATTAATTATATGGCATGTCCTAGTGAAGAACTTCCTCCAGTCAAAATAGGAGAACAGGAACCTCAGTGTTATATAATTGATGTTATTAGCTGCAGCTGCTATCATACTTGGAGAAATCTCCAACTCAGAAACAGCAGTGATGAAGTGCTCCAAGATGAGTAATAATATGCTTGATATTAAGGGAGGGGGGATAAAAAGGATTCTAAAAAATGTGCTGTCCAGTACAGCAACAGTCTCAGATAATTGCCAGGCAGCAAACAGTGAGGGACACCAAAAGAAAAATGCACCACATTTAAAGTGTTGTCTCCAGGAAACTGAAATTGAGGAGAGGAGAAGTGGGTAGGGAGGAAACCCCTTATATATTTGCCTAACCTATACGAATGCTAATGCTCACACGTGTGTTGTGACAAGATTGGGACTTTGAAAGCTCTAATCATCGTAGGTGCATGAGCAAATATTTATTCTGATCCATTCCAACTCTCTGCGGTTTGTAAATCCCTAAGAAAAAAAAATGCAGAACAAACCAGCCCAGACCACAGAATTTGGCTACTATATGCTAGATAGAAAATTACAGGAAATAGACCAACTCATGAGGGGATTATTTGCTGGACTTTTTTGTTTGTTTTCTGAAGACCTGTGACTACCTGATATATGTGCACTTGTTTGGGTAGCTGAGGAGAATTCTTCTGAGCATTTTTTCAAGCATAATCACTGCAATACTGAATTGCACATGCTTGATGTCTTGGTGAGGTGTTGATGTATATAACCTTCCAGATTCTTTTTGACCCACACTTTTCATCTGAAGACATTATTAAAAAAAACCAAACCAAACCAAACCAAAAACAAACAAACAAAACAAAACAAACAAAACCAAAAACAACAAAACAAACAACACCCAAAACAACCAACCCTAACCTGAATAGTATCGCCTTTGTATTTCAAGATCCTGAAGAGCTTGTAGCAACATTATTTTTCATCCTGGTACTCAAATGCATGGAAAGAATCACTTGATATCTTTCCATCAGAGGAAAATCTGAGATGGAGAATATTTTAGATAGAAGGTTTATCTTACTGGGGATAGCATCCATTCAAAGTGTTAGAAGGTCTTTCCATCCAATATTAGAAAACCTTTTCTCTGGAATGAAAAGAAAAGTTTCTGCCTTTACCATGTGGAAAATATCAATAGCTTGAGGAACTCTGCTTTATGCTGAGCCAGGAAGAGGCTGGGTGAAACAGAACTCTCAGTTTCTACTGTAGGCACTGAGATAAGGCTGGAGACCTAAAAAAATCCTGGCAAAGACAAAATATTTTCTAAAATTTTGTATTTCCATAAGCAATGCTTTTCTCATAATTATGCTCTTAATATTTTGGAATCTGAAATATATTTTTTTTTCTACTAGGGAAAACAAAAAAAAAAAGCACATTAAGTTTTTTTTTAGTGAGAAGAAATGTTTTTCAAAGACAAGATTTTATTCTCTATATAAAAAAAACTTGATACTCAACAACAGCAAAAATTTTACAAACTTTTCTGAGTAACTATTTTAGCCTCATACATCTAGCTTAATTTTATTAAACGTTTCATTCCTCTGCCACTGCCTTTCTGCTGTTTCTTCAGGAGAGCAGCAGCAGCTGAGATGGCTGCCCTGCATCCAATGCATCGTTTGTCACAGGACCAACCCAAGTTGCATCTCACCCAAAATGGCTCAGGGCACGGGCAGTGGCCTGATAACTGACAGCTTGGTTGACCTGAGATAAGGTCAAAGCAAATCACCCCCTGTGATTTGCTACACTCAAATGTTTGGTTTGGCTCAGTGTGTCACAGACCAGTTCTGTTTGGGTACTGTGGGATTACAAAGCACAAACATCAAGGTCATCAGTCAGGTATCTGAAGCAGTAGGACTATTCAATTTTTAGAAAAGGAGTCAACTGTAATCTGCACACAGAAGAAAGTGTGACTGAAAGGCTTTGAAGAGAGTAAAGAGTGAATTCTGCTTTCAGAATGGGTTGAAGGGAGAAATATTATCTAGTCTACCCATAAATAAATGCAAGTTTAGCTGGATTTGCTAAGGTTTTTAGTTTTGGTTACATTGCTAACAGCAAAATGTGCACTGATAAACTTCTCCAACTAGCACATATATAGGTTTGGAATCAAGTACGTGCTGATTCACTTCAGAAAAAAAAAAAAGTTTTGCTATTTTTAAATAAAGAGAAACATGAATGCAATAGTTCAATGTCTTAATACTTACAACCTGCTGTTAGATACAAATAGCCAATGCTCAAGTTAACATTCTGCACTCCATATTCATGATGTCCTACATGCAGAACAGCAGTAGAGGGTAAAGCTGTGGGATGTATTTTCACTATATCCTTCTTCAAAGACTTGCATTTCTTTTATATGCAGTTTCAATGTTTTATTTTCTGACATGGAATAGTTTTCTTCTTCAAACTAAAAGTTTCTGAAAGGCTGCACATTCTTAAATAACCAGCACGGGCTGAATCAAAAGTCTTTTGGACTGATATGTCATATTCAGAATACAACAAATATTCCTTCTATCCCTACCTTTCATTCCTTGTCCAAGGAGATACAGCTTACAAGTTCAAATATTACAAGTTCATGCATTAGGCAACAGGAAGAAACTGCCCCTCAGAACCCCTTTCAAATGCAGCCACATTTGCTAGGAAAGTTATGGTCTTCCTTGAATTCCACATAAGTGGAAAACAGAGTTTCAATAGGGAATGTTACTGAATGAGGAGGAAATATTTCTTATTTATATTCCAATTTGAAATACTTTACAAACTTTATGGCTACCATCACAGCTCAGATGCCTTACAGGGAAGCATTAAAAGATGCCTTACAGGGAAGCATTAAAAGATGAATGTCACAGGAACACACCCAGGGGGAGTCTTGGGATCCTGGAGTTATTATAGGGCTAGAAATGGAGCTTCCATTTCCAAAACCTCAACACTTCCAAATGGATGGTCTTTAATGTCAGCCTGGAACCAAAACATCCCAAAGTGAACCAAAACCACTGAAATCATATTTCACTGAAGCAAAAGGTTTCATGCTAACAGTACATAAAAACTCCAGCTTGTAAGAAAACACAAATTGTTAGATGGAAATATACAAATGGCCTAATTTCACCTCAATAGAGGGCAGAGCAAGCAAAGAGAAAGAGGTCAAGGAAACCTGACCCAGTTTCATCAGAAGTTGCTTCTTTATCAGGTAGAATCAAAAGTACACTTAAGCCACTCCTGGTAATTCACAAAGAACTCAGCTGAGCCGAAACAATTACCAGAAGCACAGACGGCCTTGGCCCTTCTGGTTTAAATGAGAAGGATCAACCAAAACCATGCCTGACACTCCTGAGTTATTTGAAGCATTGCAATCAAAACGGTGCCTCAATTAAAAGCTCTTTAGGACAAGTTCTCTAAGTGATAGAATAGCCACACCTTTCACAAAAGTGCAAGGAGTAGGTAAAGACTCATGAAAACCTCTTTCCTTTCTTAAGCCGTTGTTAAGAGTCTTATGAAAACCCCTTCCCACAAAAAAAAACATCTCTCCAAGTTATTTTACCAACTGCACTTTGCTTTTTTTGCCTCTTTTTTCCCCAATAAAGACCTTGGAAAGACCTCGGAAAACCAGAATGTAAATTATTTTGCAGCTTCCCTTACAATGCTCTTCTTTCTACAAGATGAAATATTTTGCTGGCACCCATAGCAAATCTATATTTTTAATACCAGTAGCATGATGGAGAAGCAAGGCAATTTAATGGTGGAAAATATTCTACTTGATTTTCCTCATTTCCCAATAAAATTGGCTGAACTTTATTTGGCTGTTCACCTCCACCAACTCAAGACTAACATCTGCTTTTTGGTCTATGTAGGTAATAGAAAGTTTCCATATATTTAGAGTTCATTTCGTATTCCTATATAGATAGCAGAAAGCTGTAACAAAAGTTTGCATTTGCAGAAAAGAGCATCCACATCACAAGGTACAGGGGCAGACATTCAAAAAGACTAGAAAATACATGATCAAATACTGCATAATCTACTTTGCTCAATAGCTATTTTAACTCCTAAAAATCTACTCTCCACTGCTCATTTAGTATACATGCAGGCACTTGCTAAACTTTTATCCAGGTTGCAAATGTTACAGTGTAAAAAAATGTGTTTTCAGGCCATTTGCTAATTTTTCCTGTAGATGTAACTGTGTTTTATAGCTGGGAAAGAGCTCTGAGGCAGATGGTATTGCCAAGTACCAGTGTAGGTGCATTAATAAAGGAATGAAACTCTCCCTCTTGTTTGCTCAGCATATGCAATAGCATAATCACAGATGAGCTGCAGCTCTTATGTCTCCTTCTCCTGCCCACTGGCTGCACCTTTGCCATGACTCACAAAACATCGTGGGCATGTGGGTTTTCCACCCTCCAACCGAGTATCTTCCTTCCAAGTGTGCGATCCCTGGCTCTCGCACACACACTCACTAAACCAGCAGTAGTGGGACGGGGTATAAATGCTTGCCTTCATTTGGGTGATGGCAGTAGATAGGTCTACACAGATGTTCAAATCCACTATTTTCTTGTCTCTCAAGTTTGCACCCACATCATGAAGGCCTCAGGTCCCCCACACCACCAGTTACCATCTACCATCTAGGGAGGGCCATGGCTTTGTGTCCAGACAAAGTGGTACATTAGCTCCAGCAATAGACACTTGCCTCCATCAGGAAGGGAGAAGCACTTCTGTGGCACATACACGCCCATCTACTTCTCTTACCTCTCAAATAAGAGGTCAAGACAATTGTTAGAAAACTAAATTTACATCAAGTTAAGTCCTTCCTTCATTCTGGCTACATGGACCAGGATGTTTGCATACTGCATTGTCAGAGACCACTGGTGAGGCACTGGGAGGAGAGGATGTGTGCTTCTCTCTCAAGCACCTGAAAAGTCAGAGAGGGGAGACAAGCAACTGGTTCCCTAGTCACCCCCAGCACATTCACCAGGAAAGCAGGAGAGCAGTGGCAAGGACCTGGCTTTTTCTTACCAAGCACAGAGGTTCATCAAGGGAGTAAGAATTTTGGAAACCTGAACTTCTTTGGCATGTTAAATTTAGCTTTGATTAAGTGGACAAGGGGAAAAAGGCTTTTATGATATATACAAACCCAGCTGGAAAGTACATAAAATAGAATTTATAAAGCTGACAAAAGCCTCTGAGTGTGAAAATGTGAATTTCAGCCTCTTTTACATGTGATCAAGGCTAATGAGAGGACTGATGCTAGAGCCTGTTTACAAAAGTTTGACTGGCCACAGCAGTGTTCATGCAAGCTCAGGGTGATTGGGAAGTGCCAGTGCTCTGCCAACTCAGTGCAAGACCTCAGCATGATGGAGTGCCAGGACATGGGCTGGAAGCACCAGCCCAGATCCCAGGAGGGTAGAGCTTAACTTCTAACTGCAAGTTTTAAACAGGTTAGAAACGTATGACGTGTTGGAGTTGAATGGGGTTAAGACACTTGTCTAGACTCAGCCAACCACACTTTGAAATAAAGCTTTTTAAGACTGAGACTATTCAGTGCAGTATTTTGAAAGCTTTATGCTACTGTACTCAAAATGCTGGGGATGGAGTGAAAACAGAGAAGACAAATCCCCTTCCACAGGGCAGCTGAATCTGAGGTTTAGATCTACAAATAGTTTAAATCCCCAGAAAGAACTTGCAAATGCCCAGAATAAACTCCCCATTCTTTTTCTATGGAACCTTTCCCACCCCCTCCCAGCCCAGATAAAGCCTCAAGTTCAGATATAAACCCAACTCACCAGCTGCAAAAGCTTAGAAGAGATACTCACAATAAACTCCCCTCATAAAAAAAAAAAAAAAAAAAAAAAAAAAAAAAAAAAAAAAAAAGAAAAGAAAAAAAGATACAAGTCTCTTGCCATTGGCTTGCTTGTGGACTCTGAAAATCCCTAATGGGTGTGAGTGGGATGTGGTCAGCAATGTCTCCTGCACATACACACTTTCTGTGCAGTCCTCCAAGGAGAACAGAGGTTGTCTGCATTTAATTTCTGAATCACGTTTTCATCCTTTTCTGCCTGCGCCCAACCACAAAGAAAAAAACTGCATCCACACCATGCATTCTTTTCCCAGCTTGAGAGCTGCTCTTCCACTTTTCCTTGGGACAGCTCATTTGCTAAAAAGTGCTTCATCTCACAGCAAGGTAAGCTGGGATGCAAAAACCAGGACCATGAGCTTTATTTTCTGGGGACTGCCAGCCAAATTAGTTCTTGTAGGGATGTAGATCTATTTCTGCCTGCAAAGGATTATACACTGAAACCACTTCTGACAGTCCAAGCTAAACTGCAAAGAGAGGGAGTGTGGGGATGGGGTAGGGGGTGAGGTCCTTCCCAATGTACAGATCAAAGACAAGAGCGTATATCCTATCATTGCTTGAAAGCATTGGAATTTTTGCCAGATTATATGTGGCTTTCAAATTAAAAAGAAGAAGAAGAAGACTCTATGCTTTCCTTGCAGTCTCAAGATTTCAGAAGTTTAAGGAAGCATCAGAAATAATGAGAAGCAGGTGATGCTGGTTACTGTGGTTCAGCCAATTGTCCAATTTCCCCTGCCTCTCAAAATAAATAAAAATAGACAACTCCAGTGTTGGCAGGGAGGAGGAAATATCAACATCTTTCTAAGCCTTTCTGTTTCCTAAGAACAAATGTTCAAATAAAAAAAAAAATAAAATTCAAAACCAGGACCTCAACTGAGCTATTTGTTCCACTGAGTCCAGAGTAACAGATTGTGACACACCGGCTCAATGTTCAAGACAGTGAAGAAAGCTACCAAAGAAAGATTTACATGATTCATAATCCTGTTTTAGAAATACCCCCCATTAGGCTTTGCTGATCAGAATATTTCCTTTGACATTCAACAACAGAAGCTGTGAGAGGACCTTAAGAGATTATACACTTAGAAGAACATTGATCTTAAATTTTGAAACATTTAATTGATTGTGCTTCCTTTTACTAAATCATATAAAAAGTAAGCCACAAAGCAATATACACTAATTTAACTCATCTTCCCACTGTTTTACACAGTCACAAAATCAACACTGACATAATCTATGCCTTTCTGAAATAAATGTGTCAGTAGTCTAGGTTAAAGGAAAGGTTTGAATGAAGAATGCTACCACCATAGATATGTGCTCCTCTTAAGATTTTATACTGTAGAGATTATTGCATTCCTTTAAAGTTATGACTAAGGCAAATTGTCCACATGCCACTCCAAAAAAGGCAGTATATTAAGCAGTTTCTTAGTCAGTCTTTCCTGAATTATTTCGACTTAACAAGGAATGATAAACCATCACCAAAAGTGATATTCCTGACAAGATAGAAGATGACACCAGTTTCTTTTAGTTACTTGTTTTAGACATCTACCACTACAGTTACGATGCCAAAAGTCACCAGAGACACTGTGTGGTATGTTGGAAAAGCTCATGGAAGGTTTTTAAACTGTGGGCATTAAGAGGGCACTCCGTCGCTTTTTTTTTTTTTTGCCACTAAAATGGCAATAGAAACTGCAACCTTCACCCTTCTTGATAAGGGCTTTTGCAGGCTTAGGTTTTGTTTGGTTTTGGGGTTTTTTTTGGGCTTTTTTCCAGTTTTTTTGGTTTTGTCTGGTTTGGTTTTGCTTTTGTTCGATTGGAGTTTTTTTTCAGTTTTAGTATATGACAGGAGGAATGTAGAAGGTAAAGTCAGAAATGGGAAACTCCAGTTGAAAAGTAGCAACACTTTCTTGCTTGACTTAGGTTGGACACTTGCTCTCCTCTCATAGCCCAGACTGACATGTTTGTGTAATGTAATTCATCCTGGCAACCTTTGAGGATGCAAGAGAGCAGAGACTGCCAGGACCACTCAGTGAAGAACAATAGGGTTTGAAAAAAAATATGTTCTTCTAGTTTTGTTTCAGCCCTCCACTGCCAGCAGTAATAGCACACTATATTCCTTGAAACAGTTGAATACCAAGAAGTCCCAATCACAGACATCCAGAGGGTTAATTCTGTATTCCCAAGGACTTCAGTTTTAAATGTATTAAACATTAATCGTCTGAAATGTTTTGAGCCATAGCATTGACCTGACCCATTAAAACAGAGCAATCCCTAGGGGTGAAAAGCGTGTAGTCTTTTTAACCTGACACTTCACACTTCAGCAGTAATGAGACTAAAACCCAAATGAAGTCATGTGTCGCTTTGACTGGAGATAAACAGAGCTAGCTCTGCTTTACTTGATGACCTCCCATAGTGTGGGAAGGCTCAGCCTGAAATTTTTCACATACATATCTAAGGCATTGAAGCTCTTGTGACATTTTTCATTGTACAGTATTTTATGCTCTCATTTGAACCCTTTGATGCTTCTCTCTGGGATTCTATTTTGCCTTAAATGGCTCTGCAAGTTCCTTTTTGAAACAAAGGCTGCTAAACTCACTGTTGATGCCATGTTTGTTTTCTTTCGTCATAATGAAGTCTCAAGTAATTGATTCATAGTCATTCTCATTACATGAAAACTTCAGCATGACCCTCACTGGGAAAGATCTGGTTTCATTCCAAAGTATCTGATCCATCTGTATAATTAAAATGCCATCTATTTTGAACTATTTAAAAATAGAGATAAGCTGTGAGAAGAAAAGCAACCTGGTAATGCAAAAAAAACCCCAACATTAGCATTTTAATGTCGGAACTCTGTAAAGTTATCATAGGGAAACATTTAAGTCGATTCTCCTATTCAAGCTAATCACTGTCTAGATAACAATCTCACCTGTGCTGAATGGATCCAGAGCACTTCTCATACCTGTATATCAGTATATGATTTCATAATTCAAAAAACATGAGGCATGAACTGCACATTGTTAGACATTTACAATGAGCCCATTTGTGGCAATCCAACTCACCAAGTGAGTCAACATCTGACAAAGACCAGTTTGTTGTAAAGGAAAATATACATCTCTCCCTTCCTGCTTGCAAAGCAGGAAAACAATAGGGCACTAAATATCACAGATGGTTTAAAAAACATCAAGTTTTTATAATCATCACAGAAAGAAAAAAATAAAAGCAAGCCCTCAGTGACAGCTTCCACTAACACAACCACCAAAGCATCCTTCATAGAAATGATGGAGGAAGCAAAGCACAGTTGAAGTGATGCTGGTTACTGTATTTCTGCTCAATTAATGGGAAACAACAAAGGTTTTTAAAAAAACAGTGCTTTTGAATGGTACAAATATGTGCATGCAGCATAGTACAGACTGTGTGCAAAAAGTATTTTTGTTTCTTTCAAACGAAGTGAGCGAGGCAGCTGCTCTGCTCTTCTCCTGATATAGAGAGGAGTTTCAGGATGCTCAGTGAGTGATAAGAGGCTCCCCTGCCCAAAACATCACATGTCTCCAGGATTCAGGAAAAAAATATCAATCCATTACTCCATTACTCCAAAATGTTCTGTCACTCATGTGACATTAGCTAGGCAGGCTTTTAACTGTCATTCAGACTTTGGACCAGCAAGGCAAACCAAAAAAATGAGGAAGGCAAAAACTCCATTGTGACAGAAACCAGCTTCCAAATGAATGAATGACTCTTCTCCCATTGCTCTGCAAAGAGAAGACAGAGCAGTCAGTCCCCCAACCTGACAGCAAACAAGAACGGCTTCCAGGAGTTGAACAGGAAAGCCAGAAAAGAGATGAGCCAAGAACCACAGGTTCAAAGGGCAAGGTCCCTTATGCTTCTTAGGGGAAATTACATGATTTACACAAGGTCAGGAGGGAGCCAAGGTCTGAGCCATGATCCAAATTCAGATGTTTTTGGAAGCTTCATTTTTGACACAGTTTAGGGTGTTTCATCTTATCAGAAGAGAGTCTGAGAGTCTGCCTTGATGTTCCCAAATTATTAAGTGCTCAAATAACCACATGTCCTGCAATTTCTCTTTTCTTGCTCCCTTCAGGACTTTCAGGGACAAGTATTTCCCAGGACCCTCAATCCCAGCTGGCAATAAACAAAGCAGGAGTGGTACCCATCTCCTGCACCCTGGGAAAAGCACAGAGTAACCAACTGTGGGGGGAGTCTGTAGCCCACATCATGACCCTCAGCTTCCCCCAGCAACAGCCAAGCATTAGCATGCTCTGGCTCTGCCATAAACCTCCCAGTGCAGCTTTTCATGCCAAGAGGGGAAGGTTGCAACAACAGACACCCACGGCTGCAGCAGCACGGGCGACACCTCAGCATCAGCATCTGGCATCAGCACTGAAAACAGTGTGGAGGAAGTTCTCTTTCCCTTCTGAAATGCAGTCTTAGCTTGTCCAAGCAAAGCCTATGTGCTATGGCTCTGCAGAGCAATGAGGATCCAGTCCTGGGGAGCAGAGAAGTCACCCATGCATTCAGGGCTTGTTGCCTTTTTACAACCCTGATGTATTGAACATTGGAAAGATTTCTTTTTTTCCTTGGGACTTTTTTTTGTGTGGGAGGAGGAAAGAGTGCTTGTTCTTAGGAAAAAATCTGTAACAGATTTTTGATGTAAAAGACTTTCAAGCATTTAATAAAGTGGAAAGTTAGTCTTTTTTTGGGAAAAAAACTCACAACATTTATAGCTTCACACATCTATGCCAAAGTTAGACCTCTTCAGAAGTAAACTTGGTGCTCATCAGGCAAGGATTAGATCACAGAGAAGAGTGGAGCAAAGATTCTTTATTACATCTCTTGATTACTATGCAGCTAGTGTAATTCAGTGTTTTCTAATAGCATTTTTACAGGTCATGCCTGAGTACAGCGGAAGACACAAGTGTCATTCCTCACTGTGGGGCCAGGACACAGGAGAGGAGTGATCACAATTTCTTATAACATTCTCTCCTTCTCAGCCTACAGAATATAATCTGCAAATGGAGATAACTTTACCCCTGTTTAGTCTGCATTCTGCCCCACTGTGTCAGTGGAAAAGCTCCCTGGGAGGTGCTCTTAACCATCACGAGGCAGGGGAAGGTACAGCTGATGCCTGAGGAGAGCACCACATGAGGTATAAGGACATGCCATGCCAGAAACCCAGAGACAAGACCCAAAATTCTTGTCTCAAAATGCTCCACATGACACATAAACAGACTAAAAGCTACTTCAGCTCTCAGCTAGATCAAAAGCAAGAAAAACTTTTTGGCACAGTAAAAGAGAAAGCAAGCAAGGCTTTATCATATGATTCCAATCACAGACAAGAGGCCTTTCAGCCCTCCAGAGATTAGCTTGAATGAGCAGCGTAGGTTTGGGGCAGAATAACTCTCCATTTCTTAGGAAGTTAATCTGTCTAATTTTGGAGGGGGTTGGTGAGGGGGCTCTCCTCCTCAGGAGATAAGCTGCTTTTATAGACTTGGCAATTCTTACAGCTGCCAGGGGCATTAGCAAGGCTCATACACACAGCGTGATCCCCCCTGCTTTCAGTAAGAGCAAAGCTAGAGCTGCTGGCAGCCCACTTTACAGCCATTGGGTCACACCACTGACAAACAGGTTCCCAAGCGTTACCAGATTGTTTGCATTAGTTTACAGGAGACTTCCATTTGTGGTTTTGTTGTTTTGGGTATTTTTTTAAATAGGAGGCAAGGAAAGTATCAGCATTTCCCTCAAGCTTAACTACATTTCTGACATGTTAATTGCTGCTCAGAAAGCCTGCAATTAGCCAAGCCTAACTTCATTGCTCTCCATGTCTATCATCGAAATCATAATTTCAGACCAATTAAAGGAGCCCCTCACCCACCTGATGAATCGGGTCAGGCTCCTTTGACACAAAATCCCTTTTGTGGTGGATACAATTATTTGAGGGATGATGCTGGCCCTGTCACCAGTTGGAACAAGGCTCTTTCTTCAATAAAATTTTACTGACAGAGAAGGTCTGTTTCCTGCCCCTGACAGAAAGAATACAAAACTACTTTGAGACCATCTTTGAATACCATCCATCACACTTGCTGACTGGCTACCCTTTATGAGCAAAACCCCCCAGTTCATACTAGCTAATGTGAAAGGCTACTCGCATTCAAACCTCCCCATATCATTTGTGTCTTGCCATGCTCTCATAATCATCTTTCATTTACCAATGACCTAATATTTTGACCACGTCCTCATGATAGGATCTCTGAACTGTGGAGGTTAGAGAAAGCAGCAACACAGAGGTCTCTGAACCTTCCCATGTCTCCTCTGAACAAGAACAACACCTCCTAACATAACTGCATGCCCAGGTGCTGCTTCCCTGTTGTTTCTATCACAGTTTTCTTTCCCCACATGCGTGCCAGGATGACCATCAGACAGAAAAGAGACTCTGTTAGCAATATCCATTCGTATCAAAGGGTTAAGAGCACAGTCCGGTCACAGCATCTATCCTTACTCTTTTTGGATGCTTACTGTAATTAAGATACCAGCAAAATTTGTCCATGATCACTCTTTAGCTGCCTGAAGTACATAAAATACCCCTAAATACATTTGCCTCCTACAAATTTTCATCTGTATCTCTTGATCCAGATTAAGATAATCCTCAAACTAGGTAGGAAGTTTCAGAAGCCACTGTCAAAATACAAGGGATTATTTTCAGCAACACATCATTTCATAAATGTGGTTGCAGTATCTGCCATAGAGAAAATAAGTTTCCTGAACAATGCACCCCCATAAATTCTGCTTGCAAATTAGAAACTACTCCAGGGAGGGGAATATCTTCGTGTTGCTACTTCATTACTGCAGTTGATATACAGAGCAACTGTGGAAGGGTAGTGAGGTACAAAGTTCTACTATTTATTTTGTCTCTTTCAAAATACATGTAGTGTTTTACTCTGAATTGCCTGAACAACAATAGCATACCAATAAACTTAGATTCTGGACCTTTTCAGCCATTTCTTAAAACTATTGATGAGTATACTTGAAAAATAAATATGCAAGCAACATGTGACTAGGAAAAATCCATTTGAACCTTGTCTAACAGACAAGGAAGATCAGAGCATTTGAGCATCAAAGCCTAAATTCTGTCCCCTTTTGCCACCGGAGTAGTTGCAACACAGGTGCAGCTGAAGGTGAAATTTACTCCTAAAACATTGGTAAAGAGGAAACAATTTTCCCTTCATCTGGATTTGCTTTTCTTTAAGAAACACTCACACCCAACCAGGCAAAAAACAGCTTCACAGTGCAAATTCTCAAAGGTTTCTCTCTAACACGTTTCAACATCTCAAAAACCAATGACAAAGAGCTCAACTTTGGTCTAGCAACATAACGATCAAAAATGAAGTTTCTAAATAAAACAGAAACAAAGTCTTCCACAGCAACTGCAGCCTAGGTTTGAAAAGCAGAAATATGTGGCCATTTTCATACCACAAAAAAAAGTAAGAAGGATGCCAAGGTGCAGCCTTAATTAAGGAAAACATCCTCCCTCTGCAAGCAGGGGCAATCTGACATGTTAGAAAAATTTCTGCTAAAAAAAGAACCTGCTATGGTTAAGGCAAAGTAAAAATGACCCCAGTAACTGCAGCATCATTCTGGAAACCTACGTTTGGCTGCTGGACCACCAGGAGTCAGGAATAAACATAGCATGGCAGGCAAAGGTACAGCAGAGTAACAGGAGGAGAAGACCTTCCCACCTGCTCTGGGTGGTACCAACAGCAGCAAGCCAAAACTTCTCCTCTTCCCTTCACACCACCCTCCTTCTTCAGACAAGGGTATTCAGATTCCCAGCCATCATGGGGGTGGCAAAACTCGGCAAAAAAAAGCCCAACAATTTCAAGAAGAAAGACATGGAAAGCCTTTAGCTAAAAAAAAGGACAACAGAATTATAACTATATTTACTGTGAATTCAAGAACTCTTTTTTTTTTCTCCTCCTCCAAAGGCTTACAAGCAGAAAGGAGAAAACTTCCCATGGGTCAGTTAAAGGCAGCATGCTTCTGTACAAAATGCAGGTGTTAGCCTGGGGGTATTCCTGTCCCTGAGCCTCGCAGCTGAACTGCAGGGGATGCCATGCTGAGGATGACTCTTCCAGTTCACTGGACAAGCCTAAGCAGAAAATACCACTGTTCAATCATGCTCTTTCCTACATATGACACACCTGCTCCCTCCTGTGACTAATCCCCTTTTCTGTTGTGGAAACATCTGGTTATGAAGACAGCGTGGGCATGGAGAGGCAGCTAACAGCCTACGGCACTTGCTGACAGTCCATAAACATGGGTAATGGGAAGACTGTGAAGAACAAATAGGCTGCCCTGCAGTGACAGCATGATTAAGTACAGCCTGCCAAACACAGGGTCTAACCCAAAGGCCAACAAAATGAACAGGAGCTTTTCTGGACAAAGATGCCAATGGCAGCCTTAGCAAGGGCTCAGCTACACATAACTGGGGCAGCAGTGCCCCTTGCAAGCCCCACTGCCACCAAGGATGGTCACAGGAACCCAGTACCTCCTTAAGTCAAGCCATGTGGGCTCAGCCTATGGTGCTCTTAAATCTCACTCTACATAGAATCTCATTTGAAGTCTGGGCAAGTGAAGCGAATCAGAGGAGCAACCATCTGCCTGCAAGCTGCTGCTGTCACAGAGAGCCTGGGACTGAAACAGCTTCATGACAAATCACACCCCTTCCTAGATTTCTGTGACAGACAGAGGGAAGAGGTATTTTGGAGGATATTTAATGGGTGGGATCTTAAGAACACCTGAAACCTTTTCAAGGAGTTCCCTACAATCCCAGTTGACAGGGGCATTCATTAGTTCTCATCTGTGCATGTTCCACATCAAAAATCTTAATTCAAAGCCCACCTTACTTGGGACCCAAGATACTGTCCTCATTGTTCATGAAAGCACATGTGAACATTTAACACACAATGCAACACAAAGACAGAGAAAAAAAAGTTATCCTCCAACTTGCTCTGCCTAATGAATAAAACATTCTCTGACCAGACAGTCAGGATGATAACAAAAGCTCACTTAATATGCTAACAAAAAACACCATGAATTTTGCCTTTGGTTTCTTTCAGTATTGTTAAAACGTGCTTAGGCCAGTCTTCAAATACTTTTTCTGATCTCCATTTACTGCCTGAAGGCATCTCTCCAAAGAGAGTTCTTTCCTCCCCATCTCCAGTAATCGTCTACATTAAAAATACTAGGGGTTTAACTATAAAAACTAAATATAAGATTGAGTTAATACATCCAGAGTTACAAGAAACTTCTTGCTTTTCTTAATGACTGTAGGTTTGTTATGATGCAGGTGTTTCCACAAAGATTTCTCCTTACTGGCCCTGCTGTGCTGAAGCGTGCCCTGAACAAATAAATTCGTGATGAAACATTTGCAACCTTTCTAGAGGGGGACAGAGATAGGAAGGGCAGTGTTTCTTCCCAGTTCAGGTTCTAGAAGAAATTTTAACTGGAAGCCATCTCAGAAAGAGTCCTTCTTGCCAATCCCTGTGGAAAAGGCTCCTTAATAGACAAGAGGGATGCAGCCACCATGTCTCCAGGTGGAGGAGAGAGGACAGCAGTGGAGCAGCATGGCAGAGTGTGTATTGCTGCTCCTCATCCCAAACCTGTCCGCAGGACTCCTAAGGAGGACCAGGTAGTGGTTTAACCCTCCTGTTTTACAAGGCAACATCTACATTCTTCCAGCAGGGCTCACTCCTACCAGCAACATGGGTTGCAACTTGCTTATAATCAAAGGCAGAGAGAGGACAAGGAGCAACCTGGAATCGTGAACAGGTCAAGGCATACACTAAATATCTGGTCAAGGATGCCCAGTGGCAGTGTAATAATGCAGAGATTTCTATTAGTTTTCTGCCTGTGTTTCTTTGCAGACTGAGATGCTGACAGTTGAGGCTGCAGCACTTAGGTCCAAGACTCCAGCAGATGTGTCTCCATGAGTTTTGCACTTGTCCAGGCTCCCACCAGGAGATCTTTCTACCATTGCAACCTTCAAACCTTCATCTGAACACAGCTGTAGAAATCCAACTGTGAAAAAATGCAAAGTATACCAGCAAAACAAAGAGTTTCATAACTTAAAACACTGCTTTCACAATTTCCTATGAATTTGGGAGCTTTTAAACGTGAATCCAGAGACAACAAAAAACACAGTGCTTTACCATTTCCCTCTTCCCATTTGCTTTTGAATTTTTGGCAAAGCTACTCATTGAATCTAGTTTTAATTAGACTCTGAACTCTCCTAGACAAGGACTGATCCTTATGTACAATTCCTTGCACAACAGGAGAATGCCAGTTCAGATCAAGGCTTCCAGATGTCAGCATAAACCAAACAAAACAGTATGTTCATAAATTTCAGTGCCTGGAGTAGCTCTTAAGGCATAAAAGGCCAGTCATGTATGCACTTCCTTCACTTATTTTGCCAGGAAAACTGCCTTTCCAGTTTTAAGCCCCACAAAAGCAAAGGTAGTCCCTGAGAATTGCTTGAAGACTCAGGAGTGGCAAGACACACATTCATAATTTTACAGCCATCAACTGACATTTTCTTAGCTAATTAATATGCCTGCTACCAGCATAAGTGAAAGATACTAGAGCATACATCAAAGTGTAATAAGCTTTTACAATCAAACTGTTTGGAAATGTAGCTCCCAAGATCATATTTAATACACTATAATGTTTCCAAGAGGGAACAATATTTTCTACTCTAATTCTATTATGTAAAAATATGTTTTCCCTGCCAGTGAAGCATATGGGACAGTTTTTCTGTTGTTAATAAATGTAGTCATGCAGTACAGATTTTCACATTTAGTATTCTGAAACTAAGCCCTTTTTGGTAAAAAAACTTGGCCAAAAATAATCCTAAACAGAAGTGAAATTAAGTGCTTTCCCATAATCTTCTCTAAAGGGTGAACTTCTACACAGTGTTTTTAAATAGTCATTGAAACGCAACGATCATGGGTGACAAAGCTTCTCAGTGTGGATCTTTCACTGAAGTCAGTTGGTAACCACTCTGTAAGAGGAGGGGGTTGCAGAAAGAGACTCTCAGGAAGATGCATGGCTATATGCTTCTCAAACTACACAGAACAAAGCAGTGCTCTCATTCAGTTGAACCCAAATGCTTCATCAGTCCGCCAAAACGGTATTCACGTGCTCAGCTTTTCAAGTTGTCTGCATTCCACTCAAATTTTAATGAGTCTTTTCTGAGTACACAGGGTTAAGAATCAGCTTAAGCTTTTGTGGTGTTCAAACCTAAATCAGAAGCAAGCAGATTTCAAAGGGGAGCTGTCTATCTAAGCTAGCATCTGGGCAGGACTGGCAAACCTGCATTAACTGAAAAAAGAAATCAGACCTCTTATTTACTAGGAATAAAGGTGCCTCACTTCAGAATCCCAAGTCTAACTGTTTCATGGACCTTAAAATGTGGTTTTGTCCTAAAGAACATCTTCAAAAAATTCATTCAAATACACCTTATAATATTTTTCATAGCACTATGAAAAATATATGCAAATGCCATAATAATGAAAAAATCATAGGAAAAACTTGTTGCATAACTTTTTTGCTGATACCAAACTGCATCTCACCACGCTAACTCTGAAGACTTTACTTCAGCAGCAGATAAGCTCTGAAACAAATCAACTGCTACAACAGAAAGAGAAAGAGTTCAAATCTACTGCCAAATACCCGAAGTATGGAAATGAGTTAACTAGCAAATGCCATCCCTGTTCTTGGTCCTCCTGACTCAGCAGGCAAAGAAATGGCATTTAATTTTGCATGACACCACATGAGTCTGGCATGTTCAGCTTTAACCCACTTAATCTGGCATGGGAGATGCAGATCAGTGACAGTGATGTAGAGATGGCAGTATTGACAGAAGTGACACAACTCAAATGCCAACAAAAAGCAACTTTCTCTTTCAAAACCTAAGCTGAAAGGTGTTTCAAATGAGAAATCACCTCCAACCACTTGCAGAACAATAGTCTGCTCAAGTGAAAGAGAGGGAAGGGTCCATCTCTGATCCAGCTGTGTGACGAAACTGGGCAACAGGCATGAAGAACAGATATGGGGATGTCTCCACAATGATTACTTACATGTCATTCTCTTTCATGGGCACTCTGATCCCAGCCCAGAGGGTGAGTGCCACCACATTCCTGCCTCAACCCTCTTCTCAGGTATCCTTGCAACCTTCTGGCTTCCCTGATGCAGGAGCACATATTGGATAGAAGCCCAACCTGATTCACAAAACCTCGCGCATTTCCCCCTGCCCCTGGACAGGAAGGACCCCCAACAGTGGTGCTGCCTCTGACCCTGCTGCTCCCCTGCCACAGGCAATCCCCACCTCACCCTCTGCTGAGGATCCCCAGAAATCAGCTCAAGCAGAAGACTATCCTTCAGGCCCCCTGTCATTCCTCTCCAGGACACAAAGCTTCCTGCCAGCCTGCATAAAAATCTACTCTATTCAGATTTGATTTCTCAGTGCTTCTTCTTTCTGCAAGAAGCCAGAGCATGATGGCCATTTATTAAAAGAGAATGGCAGTGTCTTGCTCTTCCTTTTGCAAGACCACGCAGCCAATTTATCTCCTCGTTAGGGGTGGCCAGCTGAGCTCTTTTACAAAAGAACTGCAAAACACAAAATCATTTTACCACTTGTCTCTTTATCCAGCAAACCCTTTGGTTTGACATCCAACCTTCCAGCTGCTGCTCTAAGAGTCTGAACTGAAAAAAAATCAACCTTATTTCTCAGAGTTGTGAAGATGTCACAAGTAATTATCAGCCCTGCCCAGACTTGACAAAACAGTGACAAAAGAGCTGACAGGCCTTCGAGTTAACAAAGCTGGACTGGACCCTCAACCAACCAATTCTATCAGCATCCTCCAGTCACGAGACACCTGAAATCTGCTGTTCTAAAACTTGAAACCTTGTTGGGAAAAAGCAGCCCCAAATTTATTGGCCCACACAACAGAAGCAAACATGGCTGTAACAACCCTGGAGCCTTCCAACAGCCTTCACTTTTCCTGCACTCCAATGAAGAAAGGAACTGCCATAAAGAAAAATTAAAAGAAAAAGCAGAAGATGAAATATATCCATGATTTTGCAAACATGTTAAGAAACAAACATCTTTGTTAGAAGGCAAGTGTAGAAAGGATTCATCTTTGGACTTCTTCCCCCAAAACAATCCACAGAAATCTGCCTGCTGAAAGGGAGTACGAATGGGAAAAATCCGTCTCATGAGCCAAGGACTGGTCATGAACGCCTGGGGATTTTTGTCAGCTGGCCAAATAGGGCCCTCTGGCTTGTTTTCATTCTTCCTTCTGCCCACTACCTGCAATCAAAACTTTTTGTTCCAATAGAGGCCAAATCTCTGCTGAAGGCACATGAGGGAGCACTGTGAGTGGATGACAGCAGCAGGTAAGCAAGCGTGCACTCCTCTCCGGGATGACAGATGGGGCACATGCCTTGATGTTTAAAGCCAGGGAGCTCATTTAAGGACCTGTAGTTGGAAAAAAGCTACTCAGATGTCGCTCCCTCAAGGCAGAGGACAGCTCCAGCCACCAGAGAGGGGCCATGGCATGACCGACCCTTGTTTCAAGTGCTTTCCCATCTTTTTCCCAGATCGTTTTAGGAGAAGCTGCAGGTACATTGGCTTGTCTGCCCACGGCTGAGCCTGCAGAGCCCCATCCCTGGGCTCACTGCAACCTGCTGAAGTGACCCCCACCCTGGCAGTAGCAGGTGCTGCTGGAGTCTGCCCCCAGGCTCCATGCCATGGCTCTTATGGAGGGACCCCTGCCAGGGCTGGGAGCAGCCAGCCTCCCTCAGGGAGTTGATAAATAAAGGAAAAACAGACGAAAGAGGGAAAAAGCAGCTGTTCGGAAACGAACTGTAAAAACATCTGTAGTGCACCACCAACTGCTTCTGGCTGTGGCCACAGAGTGTGTTAAAGGGCCATGAAGCTCCAGCAGAGAATTGGGACCTAAGCACCCTGACTAGAAGGATATCAGGACCAAATGGCACCCCAAACAAACAAAAAACAGTGCAAAACTGAATCATGCTGCCACAGTGAACCCTTTCCTTTTGGGGCCAGGCAAAAGAAGGAAAGACAAGTTAAAACTATAAACAAGGAAAAGTCCTTAATAACACCGTAGTGCACCTCCCCCAGCCTCTCACAGCTGATGATCTTTTTAGCAAGTGGCAGCAAGGGGAGATTTAAAACTGGCTTTGGGATGTCTTAGCTTATTGCTGGAAGGCTGGCGGCTGCAGCCCTGGAAGTGGTTAGTTCACACACAGATGAACTCCATCGCTGCCTGCACTTCACTAGCTGACAACATACCAAAGAAACATTAAAATCAATCTATTTGGCTTCGGTGCATATCATTCCAGCACAATTTTATGCATTTGCTTCAGACCCAGCAGGAGGGGGAGAAAAAAAATAAGAAGGTTCAAGGGTCTAAGTAGCTCAATTTATTTTTCAGTAACTAAGTTACCAGAGACTTGTAGGGCGATTGTATTTACTTTCTGAAGGAGGCTCCAAGTTGGCAGAGAGGTCTTTGGAAGTACATATTTCTTCACGTTCTCTTGATCTCAGTGTGTGGAGATTCACTTAACAGCTGTTTTATGTGCAAATATTTTTTCAGGCATGTCCTCCCCAACCATAAACAGATTTTTAAAGGAAACCCTCTTAAAAGAAGTTAAGAGACAACAAATCTCTGAGCCTGTTCTCACTCAGACCTGGAGAAGAGATTTGAGCAAAGCCCAGAGGGTCTTCACACCACAGAATGTTGAGGGGATTTGGGAGGGGGTTTGAGTTTTTCATTTGGGATTTGTTTTTTTCTTTTTCCCCCCTTTGTTTTTAATGTATCAATACTGATACAGAAAAAACCAAGGTTCTGCCTTCTGCACAGCTGTACTTCATTCGTTTTTCTACATCTACATGCATTTACATGGATTGATATGGGCAATATCCATATTAGGTCTACCTATATTTAACCTGAAAATTACAAAAGCAACAAGGTTTTCTGGCAATGCAAAAGCAAGAGAGACAGTCACCTTACAAGACCTGCAATGAAATCATGTAAACATTTAGCAGCCACACAAGCTAGGCACATCAGTATATCTGTACATGTGTGCCTACAAGCAGGAATGAAGAATTCTGGAAAGACTGAGGCCAACCCACCCTACCATTTTCTGGAGCACAGATTTAATAGAGAATTTGGGGTAACTGTTTATGAACACATCTAAGAGCCTACAAAAAACACTTTCAGGTTCTTACCTCATACTACAAAATCACTTATCGCTTAACTTCTTCAGGTTCATTAGACCAAAAAAGGATCTGTAGACAGGGCTTCTAAACAAATACATAATTTGTGATTCTAATGATAAACTGTCAAGAATTCCAGCAAGAAAAAAAATATGGATTGTAAAACTGGATTTAAGCACAGAAAAAGAATTAAAAACCCCAAAAAAAATCAAAGAAAAACCCCAAAAAGAACAGAAGAAGAAGAAAGACAAACTGTATTTTGAAAGGAATAACATTCAGCACCAGAAGAAGCACCTCTGAAGCCACCTGGAAAGCTAGGATGGCAGATTCTAGCTCTGAGAGGGGAGTGTCACAACCTACATCCCTTGGTGGCAGAGAGAGTTTAGAGGTTGCTGTCTGCCTTTCTACTTCCAGGATGCCATTCTAGACATCACATCCTCAGTGGCTCTTGTTGGCCCCTTGTCATGCTGAGTGAAGTGTGTGTGGATCCAAGCTCCAGGTCAGATCTGCAAAACAATCTAGCTAAACAAAGCAGAAGGAAAGGGGATGAAAACCAGTATTAATGCTGATGCTATGGTTCACTGGTATGGTGAATCCAGTTGTAAAACTCCTACTACCAAATTTAAAAAAATGTGATAAAGATATAGGAAAAATTTCCTCTGGTGGTTGAAGCCTGCTCCACTTCTTGCTACCTATTTGACTTTGTATTGTCAGGCTCCTGGCCAAGTCATCTGTCAGTCTGTGCCTCCCACAGGCAACATAAGGCCAACATAAAAGCACCGAGGTAGCTTTATATCCCATATTATATCCCATGTCATCTGTTCACAGCTGATCCAGATCACATCCATACTGCAGAGTGATCTGGTCCGAGACAGGGACCTGGGGCCAGACCACAGATCCACAGTGGAGTCATTGCCTCACATCAATGAGTAGGCAGGGCAGTTGACAAAGCCCTGATGAAATCTCCTTCCTGCATTTAGCAGTGCCATTACCTCTTCTGTCCCAAGCTGTCAGCCAGTAATTAGGATCTTGCAGGTTGTTTCCATTAGGAGATGAAATTGGAGCCAGGTATAGAGCTGGCAGAAAAACAGCATTTCCAGTTGTCAGGAAATTTTCATTTCTTTTGAGTATGGCTTTGGGCTAAATTTGATGTACTTTTCCTGCAGCTAGGGATCACGGCTGATATCCTCCTGTAATACCTGTGCTGGAATTGGGGACCCCACACTCCCAGCACCTCCTGCCACAGGGGAGGGCTGCCACATGCAACACTTTTCTCCTGGACTCTAGATTCAGCAGCAGCTCAGCAGCCCAAGATATTTCAAGTGAAACAATGTAGGGTCAGCTACTGGCATGTCCTGCTTAATCCTTGCAAGTATTTCCTCGAGGTAATACACCTGATCCACAGAGAAGTTATCCCTGTGCAAAGTCCTGCTGTCCTAAGCAGATCAGAGGGCCCTGGTGAGTTCTCCAAAGTGCCTTTCACATCCCCCAAACTGCAATCCAAATTTGTATCATCTGTATTCTGAACTCACAGAAGTAATGGACAGTCAAAACAAAACTCAGCATCTGAGATTAAGTGTCACAAACATCTAAGACAAATGGGTATGAAAGAAGTAAATCCTCCATCTTGGAAACCCACCAGCCCAGTGAGTAAAGAGGAATAATACATTTCAGATGGCTCACAGGTGAACCAGAGTATCACAGAATATGCTGAGTTGGATGGGACTCAACAGGATCATTGAGTCCAACACCTGGGCCTGCACAGCACCGTCTGCAAGAACCACACCATGTGCCCAAAAGAACTGCCCAAATGCTTCTTGAGCTCTGTCAGGCTTGGTGCTGCGACCACTTCCCTGGGGAGCTTATTCCAGTGCCCAACCACCCTCTGGGTGAAAATATCCAACTTAAACCTCTCCTGACACAGCTTCAGGCCATTCCCTTGGGTCCTGTCACTGGTCACCACAGGAAAGAGATTGGCATCTTCTCCTCCTCTTCCCCTCACAAGAAAGCTGTAGACTGTAATGAGGTCTCTCCTCAGTCTTCTCTTCTCCAGGCTGAACAAGCCAAGTGGCCTCAGTCACACCTCATAAGGCTTTCCCTCCAGACCCTTCACCATCTTTGTAGCCCTCCTTTGGATGCTCTCTAGTAGCTTTATATCCTTCTTATATTGTGGCACCCAAAACTGCCCCCAGCACTTGAGGTGAGGCCGCCCCAGCTCAGAGCAGAGTGGGACAATCCCCTCCCTTGCCTGCCTGGCCATGCTGTGCCTGATGCCCCCCAGGACATGCCTGGCAATCCTGGCTGCCAGGGCACTGCTGACTCATGTTCAACTTGCCACTGACCAGGACCCCAGGTCCCTTTCCATGGCACTGCTTTCCAGCTTCTCATTCCCCAGTCTGTCTGTACATCCAGGGTTGTCCCATCCCAGATGCAGAATCTGTCACCTTCCCTTGAAGGTGAATTGTTGAATTTCATGTATGAAAGCTATTTTGAATTTCATACAATTCAAGGTATGTTGAATTTCATACAGTTGGGGATTGCCTGTCTCTAATCTGTCATGGTGTCTCTGCAGGGCCTCTCTGCCTTCAAGGGAGTCAACAACTCCTCACAGTTTTGTATCAGTTTTGCTCAGTGTCCCTTACAGTCCTGCATCCAAGTCATTTATGAAGATTTTGAAGAGCACAGGGCCGAGGATTGGGCCGTGTAGAACCCCACTAGTGACAGGTCACCTCTCTGATGTCACCCCCTTCACTGTAACCCTTTGTGCCTGACCCATGAGCCATTTGTTCACCCATCACATGATGTGTTGTTTGTCCAGAAGGATCCTGTGAGAGACAGTATCAAAATCTTTACTGAAATCCAGAAAGGTTACATCAGCTGGCTTCTCTTGGTCAGCTGTGTGGGTTACCTTGCCATACAAGGAAATCAGGTTTGATAAGCAGGACTCTCCTCTCATGAAGCCGTGCTGGCTGTGACTGATTGACTGCATTGTCTTTCAGGTGTTTTTCCATACTTCCCAGAATAATCTTCTCCATAACTTTACCTGGCACTGAAGTGAGACTGACAGGCCTGTAATTTCCAGCATCCTCTTTCTTGCCCTTTAAAATCAGGACACGACCTCTCAAAATTATCGAGAGACATTTTGAGATTGACAGCAGCCAGCTCTTTGAGGATTCTTAAGGGGATGTGGGCAATTCATATCATACTCACTTTTCCTGACAGTTGCTGTGAAAGATATCTTTCCAAACTTCAACTTATGAAAGAAAAAAAAGCAACAAAAACTCTTGAACTAGTTTATTTATTTGAAGCAGTCCTCCCACCCATCAAGAACTACTGTTCTCAAGGTTAATAATCCTTCAAGGACTTAACCAGCCAAAAGAGCTTATTCCATTTTCCAGTTGTCAATGAGTATCTTGTGAACAACCCAGATCTTTTAGTCAGAATAATTAATTCCACTCTTTTTTACAACTAATTTCCAGGGCCTGTCAGCTGCAAACAGCCATTCACTGCCATCCCATTGACTTGTTCCATGAACACTAATTCTGCAGCTCCTTTTCATTCACATATACAACCCTACTACAATCTTATGCCAACAACAGATTTCTAATTTGTCCACTCACTTGACTGCAAAAAAGCCCCAAACCAAAACAACAAAATTCTTGCAGGACCCAAAAAGCACACAAAATTCTTGCAGGACCCAAAAAAACACAGCATTGTCTCCCAGAACATAATACACAGCACATAGACCAGTGAAAGCAGCCCCGCTGCAGGACTGCTACTTAGCAGAGGCTCAGCTTCCCTGTCCATTCTGAAATCTATAGGTCAGTGATGTCCATGGGTATCACTACAATTTATGCTGGTGCTCACTTTTTGAGTAATTTCAGGGTTTTCTAAGTCAGTTGTTTCTAAGATCTCTCACCTACCTTGAACCAGAACTTGGCCTAAAAAAACCCTGAGCTAGGACTGGATACTTTCATTCAAAACAAAACAAAACCTCAAAACATCTGTTTGCACATTTTTGTTTTTCTAATTGTAGGTATGTCCAAACCAAACAATCTTGCCTCAAAAGGTTACTCCCTGTTTGTGCTCTCATAACTTGAAGTCCATATTGATAACAGGTTTACTTTTTTCCTAGGTTTGTAGTTCACCACTTGGGTATCTGCTCAAGGACCTCTAATGAACAGGTCTAGAACTGAAACAGCTGTTACTGGTACCTACTTTTTTTCATCAGTGTAACACAGCTTACCTGGTGCACAAGCTGTCCAACAGACCAACAGGAAGGGGTTTTCTGCAGCCACAGTACAGCTGATGCCCTTGTACCATCAATATTGCACTTCATCCCATTCCCATATTGAGAAGTTTTATTATGAGTCTTACACACTTACATTTGTTGTCATATATTCAAAACCCTCGAGTCAACCACTAAACTAAACACAACTCCTTCTGGTATTAAATGACACATACCAAGTTATCTTTCTAGACTTCTACAGGAGAATTCAGAACTAAAGACTGAAAAGCAAAGAACAAAGATATTAACCAACTTCTTCTTTTCAGTCAAGACAACAACCTGAGGAGTTTGATCTTTGTTGCTCATTTCTGCTCTAGAAATACACAAAAAAGAAAGGCTGGCAATCCACTCCCTACAGTTTTCATGTGGGAAAAGGCTGAAGGGGGCAAAAATCACAGAAGTGGTTGTGGGTCCCTGGTGGACTGCTCACAAGCTCATGTCCTGAAGGCAGGTGCTGTAAGGCAATACATGAGCAAAGCTTCTCAGAAAAGAAAACCAGCAACAGACAAGCAAAGGGACAATTTCCAATTAAGTCTCTTGATACTGCTCCATGACAAGCTCAAAAACTGAAGGGTCTTCCTCCTTTTCATTTGCTCAACCTAAACAACAGCCAGCAAAGGCTGATGGAGGGCTGAGGCTGATGCTTCTGTCTGTGATGTGGCACTTAGCAAGTCACACTTATTTACACCACTAACCAGACAGAGTCAGATTGATGAGATCACAGAAGGAGCTTTAATAGACTAGACCAAGAATTCAGGAAGCCCAGAGCCTTGTTTCCAAAGGTGGCCTGTAAGAAATGTTCAGGGACAAAGGCAAGACTGAACACAGGAGGATCAGCACCCTGTCACAGTCTTCCAGCCATCAGAAGATTAGCCCTACAAAGGGAGTCTTGGAGGGGAAAGGGGGGGAGGAAGGGAAGGAGAAGAAATCACGCTCATAGGACAAACTGAACTGGAACTGATAATAAGACGCATGCAGAGAGACTATAAGCCAACAAAAAATTGGTAAAACAATGAAGGTATAAGAATGAAATTAATGACAAAAACACATGTTCTGAGATAAAATCAGAGAAAAACAGTAAAGGAATTTTTGAAGAGCTGTGCAAGAAAAAGTTATGAAAAAGCAAGTTCAACGCTAAAATACTTATGCATGACTGCATGAAAATAACTGATTTTTCAATTATTTTAAAAGGGAAGCAAAAAATTTGCTCCAAAGTGCTGCAATCTGGTTATTTTATTGGCACTCTACAAGCTAACCTTCAGAAGATGATACTTTTTACCCCTGGTGTTTTTCACAATTCATGAGATGAGTGTTTTCTGCATAATTCATCTGGACTAACAGTTTAATCTATGTGCACTCTCTATCTTTTGGCTGATTCTTTCATTCTAATCCTACTCTGGCAAAAAAAAAAAAAAAAAAAAGAAGAGGGAAAATGTTACACAGAGATCCACTGACAAAAACAGTTTCAAGAGACCAACTAGGTAGCTCCAGTTGGTAAACTGAGCTCACAGCAAGAAAAACCCTCCAAAATTAAGTAAATGAAAAATCAAGTTAATGAAAAAATATGTTTTCCATATTTAAAACATTTCCTTCAAGAAAAAAAGGCTGGGGGCTCTTAAAAAAATATGAAAGAAACTTTTGCAAATAACCATCACATATGCCAGTAAAAGGATGGAAAAAAGAATCTTTCTTAATGGAAAAGACTTTTTTTTTCTTTTTCTTCCCTTTTTCATTTCTATTTCAATAGAAAGAAGAATAATGTCCTTAAAAAGGCAAAACCATAACACTTTAGCTCTTTTGTTAAAAAAGCTAAAATGTTAATTTTTAAAAAAAGACTGACCAACAATAATGCTGAAACCCAGCAATGCAACTCATGACAAGTCATACTTACATAATACCAAATACCAAAATTGTTATTTACTAGAACTAATCAAAAATACAGGAGAAGGGCTACTTTCAAGCGAAATTGCATCTGTTCACTCTTGGCATCTGTGAGCTAACTCAGACTCCAAAATAACTGCGAGCTGGTGGCCCCCAGCACTTCCAGAAGAAGAGGCAAGCAAAGGTCATGCCCAGCCCTCCCCCTCAAACATGTATGCTGCGACAAGGTTTTGTAAGGTTTTCTTTTTTATAAGAAAAATCTTACATCCGTGGCAGGGATGCTCAGACTGGTCCCAGAAAGTGAAGGGGATCATGCTGGCACCCAGTTCATCCCCAAGGTGGACTGGCCACAGACAGGACAAAAGACAGCTTGGGGTAGGAACTCTGGCACCCAGTGCTCAAGAGTCTTTTCCTCCTTCTTGCAGATGTGGTTGAGATTAGGTTAGAGCACCCCTGAAAGTCAACAGTAGCAAAATTACTCCAACTTTCTTTGCAAACTTGTCCACTCCCTCAAAATATCACTTGTAGGGTAATTCAGCACCTTAAACTCTTAGGAACACTCTTTCAATTTCTTTAATGGCACCATTTACACTGCTTCCACAAACAGCACTGCATTTCTGCAGCGCTGTGCCAGCTACGACCAGCAGCTCAGCAGCAGCCTTACACCCCAACTTGCTCACACAGCGCATCCGTAATCCACCTCACTCACTCCTCCACCCAGGAACCTGTGCAGAAATGTTCCTGCCTGACTCATCTATTTCACCAGTCCCACATTTCTCTCCCCTCCATCACTGACCAATGCAGAGTCCTGGCCCCAGCCTCTGGCCAATTTTTTCACTCTAGCCTGACTTAGTACTCATCTGTTCTCACCACTACCAACCAGGAACACAATTTACCATCTGAATTCTTCACTGCCACGTATTTCAGAGGAGTCCACAAGTGTCCCAACTCACCCTGGCATTAGCCACCTCTCACCCATGAGGGCTAGCAGATCATCAGTGTAAACCACAGCGTGTATGAAGCCAACCCAGAAGTCACATTGCGAACACTGGCTGGACTGTGGTGGAGATTGCTGCTTTCTTCAAAGTTAAGAACAGGAAGATCCAGAAATTAAGCCCTAAGACTGAAACCTCAGCATTTGTGTAATCAGCAAACAGGAGGCTTAAATGGTAGAACCCAAGACAGCAAGGGTGTGACGTGGAACACAGCCTCCCACATTCATCCACAAAAATGCGACCACCTCAGAATTACTTGATCAAATTACAAGCCCTTGCATAGCTGAACAGACAATGTTCCTCCACCGAGGCATGGGCTGTCTTCAATTGCTGCAGAAAGCCCACAGCAAACAAACTCAGAGCTGAGACCAATATCCACATTATTGTAAGAAATGGGAATGCATTTGCATTTCCAGACTTCTCAGGCAATTTCTGTCCCTTGTTCAACTGACTTGGTCCCTGTGATTTCACAGTATGGACATCAAAATGGCCAAAAAACCCATTTAACAGACACAGGAAGAATGTGCTCTTCTCATCTCCAAGGAGTCCATAAGCTCTCTTGTAGAATATACCATGAAATGCAAAGCCATGCCCACAAGCCTCTGAAAGCCACAGCAAAAAATGTGGGCAGCAAATGACAGGTTAACATTACCTCAGTGACTGCTTTGTGTCACAAACCCTATACAAACTCTTGCCATCCTCACAAAAAAATACCTTTAAGGGGAAAGATTAATTTCTGTCCATTGCTGGGCTTTGCACTGAAATAGAAATTTGTTTGCTTTTCTCCTGTTCAGTTAACTGACTCAATCCCCCACATGCTGTTTTCCAAAATGTCAAGTGATTCTGAGTATTCTGCTGAGACCAGCCATCAATACAGGTCCATCACTCAACATGAGAAATGATCCCTCTGCTCTCCACCAAGCAGAGTTCAAAACATCCATTTATGAGCAGATATCCAAGTTCTAAACCCGGACACCACCTATGTCTTATTTTCTGTTTCAGCTGCACCAGCCTAAAAACGATTTCCATGTCACATGCCTCCCAGGGACAGGAAAGCAAGATTAGGTACAGAAGACTATTCTGCCTGTACAGAAAGAAACTTTGTACAATCCCTAGTTTTTCTTAAAGACTAAAAAAACATGCAAATCTCTAAATGTGATATGAAATCCTGTAAAATGCATATTCCTGCATATTGATACATAACACACTGTATTTAAAATTATTTATTTAATGTGGGTAAACACACTTTTCTATTAGTCTCTGAGCATTTTGCTACTCTGTCCTCCACCCCTTTTGTTATTCCTGTCATCCCGTCATGTCCTCTTAGCAGTCAAGGGCAGAGCTGCCTTCTCTGTTATGTATTGGTACAACGCCCAGCACAGACTTCTCATTACGAACTCCAAGCCCTGCTGCAAAAGAAATAGCAATTAAACCCATGAATAAATAGATAAATTTCTGAAGTGACTGTACAACTTACATAATGACACAAATTCACAAAAATGCTGGTTTCGTGTCAGTCAGCGCTGCAGACGCCAACTCCCTCAAGAACCTCCATATTTTACAGGGCTTTTTATGGCACACTGGGACAGAAGTGAGAAGACGACAGCCTAAAGCCAGCTCTTAATCAAATGCAGATTTACCTATGGAGCATGGACCAATAATTAGCAAGCTGCATTAGGAAACAGCTGGGAAACCAAAATGACTCCTGGTGGTAGTGAAACCTCAGGTCACCTGAATTTAAAATAAAACCCTTCAAGAAAAGACTCTTCAGTTAGCCATCATTTTTTATTACCGGTATGTGGGACACTCCCTGCTAAAAATTCCTGCTTCTCTGGGTGGAGACTGATCACTTCTGAGCCATTTCTTCACTGAGTCTGAACCACCCACATCTACCAGGAACATTTATTGTGATGAATAGACCTATTAATACCAGCTTCACCCCACCCTATACTGCTTCAGAGTATGGAAACTCAATGGATGTATCTGGTTTTGGTTAATATGCCATGACTCTCAAGTTTTACAATGGGAAGAGGCAGAGGAAACACATTATGTATTTTATTGTAGTATTCTGACACATTCTCCATAAAGTGGAAAATTCAACCTATCAGGGATGCAATTTTCAGTCTTTGTTTAGCAAATCTTACATCCTTCTTCACCTTTTTCCATAAAAAAAAATATTTTCTCCTTTGTTCTTTGCCAGGAAGAGCTAAGAGCAAGCTTTAGGTCTCCCAAGCTCAAGCTGAAACCACATCCAAAAGGACAAGAAAGGGACAACTACATGTGACGTTTAGTGTGGGAAAATCTTTCGGGAGCAGTTTTGAATGTGGCATGGACTTGCTTCCACCTCACCTTTTAAATCCTTCCCACATCTAACATCCCTGGACATCAGGAATTATAAGCTGATGTAAAAATCAAGGTTACTGCAACCTAATGAAAACCCTATGCCGTTTTTTTCACTCAGAAGAACCACACACAAAAAGGCAACAGCTTGGATTGCTGTGAGGTATCCCACAATTACAGATCACAAATTTGGAGCAAAGAATATAAAAATAAGTGAGACAGGGCAACCATCATAACAACAGAGTCAACTCAAAAGGACAGCAGAAGTGGGGAAGACACTGAACTGCTTTAGTTATGAGCTAGAGGGCAGGCATACTAAGCATAAGATGAGGGAAAGAAAATGCAACAGGCTTTCAAACCATACACACTTCAAACATAAAGTCCAACTCCTCAGGTTGAATTTCCGCATTCATAGGACAGCTTAGGCTGCTAGGCAAGAATCCAACACCACTTCCAGCACTTCACTAAAATGGCTTCTGGACAGGGATGCCCCAAGTACAGGACCTGAGGTGAGCTCTGTATGGAAATCAAAGTCACTTGTCTGCCTCCAAGGTACTAGAATAAAACCCTTACTTTTCTGTTTCCTGGCACTGTAGGAGATGCTTGAAGGGCACCTCCTAGGGGAACAAGGACTCCTTGACAACCTGTTCCAGAACAACTTCATTTTCACAATTACTAGAGTGACCAGGTCACACCTGGCCCTCCCAGCAAGGCAACCTCTTAACTACTTTGGCAACTCTTGTTCCTCCAGGTGGGAAGTACTGAACGCCCAATGCAGGGAAGGGCAGGAGGAACCACCAGTGCTTCATCTACATTTCAGAGCCAACCAGGACCCCCGATCAGGGAGAAGCAGCATTGCAACAACTCCACTTTCCCCAGCACATCTGACAGTGCCATTAGCACAACTGGCTCCCAGCCACCTGAGTGAGAACAAAGAACAACTGGATGCTTGTGAGGAATGATCAAATAAAAATTTAACATCTGAATAAACGGAACAGAACACCTGGCAGAACGACTGAGGTCCAACCACACATACTGGCAGCACCAGCAAGAGCCCCGCTGCTGCTCAGCACTGCTGTGGTGGGGAGAAGCCTTGAGCTCAGGCTGGTTGCACTGCAGACCCTGTAAACAGTTTTGGGCCACTTCTTGGCAGAGCTCTTCAATTTGTTTTAGATTGCCAGCACTTGCCAGAGGGAACTATTGGGAGGCCCATAAAAATTGAGTTTCCTCTCACAGTGTCAACTGATGAAGTAGTCTTTGCTTCCTGGCCTCAGTCATTGTAGAGCGCTACCGCCTGCTGTTACAGAAAGCTGCTGTGTGACAGTAAGCAAGCTGACACCTAATTGTTACATTTGACCAAGTGTTTTAATTAAGGGCAGAGTGTCTTTAAAATAAACTCTTAGGAGGCTTTGGCCCACATTCAGGAAAGCACTTAAGTATAATCCTTAGACTGTCCCTATTCAGGAAAGCATGTGCTTAAGTGCTTTCCTGAATGCAGATATATTCCCATCCTGGGGCCTTAAAAGTGCACTAAATAATAACATTTATTGCAATTTGACTTCACTGTTTTCTTGAAATATTTATTTTGCTGTTTCTTTATTAAGAGTAAAGTCACTTTCCATATCTATTTAACGACCCTCACTGCTTGCTGATTGCATTCCAAGAGACAATCTGTTAATGCTGTTTCAGTTAACTCTAGGGCTTTTTCCCCCACTATTATGAAGCTGTCTCATTTTCTTGACACACCAGTTACTCTCACACAGGGTACCTACTGGCCACATACCACTCAAAATAATTTTGCATGAAGTTGGAAATCTTTGAGGCTGTTCTCCACCATATACACAAGAAGGATATGAAGTTAGGCTTTATCTAAACCAAAGCTCATGCCTGGGGCATTCACTGGACAGTGTTCAGTCACTGCTCCTACCAACAGTAATGCCTGTATTGTTACACCAATACAGATGTCACAAGTCAGAACAAAAGCCAAATTTCAACTAGCAGATCCTTCCCCCTGCAGAACCTGTGTTTTACATCTCTCACAAGCTACCTCCAACACCTTTGCACTGCAAACTTTGTATTTTCCTGGTAGAAAGCTAACAGAGCAGGAGGGGAAGAGCATGTGAGCACAGCATGCACACATCCACATGAAAAACTGGGAGAAGAGATGAATGTGCTTTGTCCTATTTAACCACTGCTCCTGCAGCTTCTGAAAAGGGAACTTGAAACTTGGGAAATGAGGACAGAGGTGTCAAACTTGTCAGTACTGCTACAGCACAATGAAGTGGGAGGAGATCATTCTTTTTCCCCGTGCTCATTTGGCCCATAGTTACACTGTATCAGTCCCACATTTCATGACTTACATCAACAATCTGTCCCTTTTCCCGTGGTCCTGTGAAGAGGCATCAGGTGTTGATTGACCCAAGCTTAAGAGCCTCAGCGACTCTTGTGGGGCAAGAGCCTGCTCAGACCCATTACTGAATTACTGACAATCTCTCACATGCTCAGGCTAGGACTAGGGACAAAATTTTCCTCAAATCAAAGCAGCAGGAGGAGTTTGCATGTGAGGTATTTTCTCTTCCCTCTGTAACACTGAGAACAGTTCACATCCACCTGGGAACACTGCTGGTCTCTCCTGCTCCCAGCACATCTTTCCCAACAGCTTACAGCTGCAGGTGCTGGTTTTCACTTTTTCACTCCTACTTTTTTTTTCCAGGGCAGCTGGCAGGACTCCTGTGACCTGCAAGACATGGAGGAAAGCTGGAACAGATTTCTGTGGAGCTTGCTGGACAAAATGCCTACAACATCTTTGTTTTCAATAGTTCTGAGGGTCCTTGTTAGTCCTAACATGAATTCACCTTTCTCATTCAGACTTGGGCTTTTCATGTACACCACCTCTGCTAATGAAAGTACCAACTGTTGTACTCTAGCTTACTACCTCTGCACTCCAAGCACATAAAGAAGTGCCAAAGTGATGGAAAAACAGGACATAAAAGTGACTTAACATAATCTTCACAGTACACAAAAAAAGTTTTCAAAGGCTGGGAAAAAAAGCCTGCAGAATTAATTGTCCTCTGGCTACACAAAGAAGCAGATGCAAATATAGGTGTCCCAACTGTGACCAGCAAGTATTTAATTAAGAGAACACCACATGAAGACATGTGCTTAATTTGTTCAGGTGGCAAGGTTAACAAAATAAGGTCAGGGACTGAATGCAACACAAGCAGAACGACTTAAAAACTAAGAAAAAGCCAGTCAAGATGAATCACACAACTCAGTCAAATAAAGGAACAGTCTGCTTGCTTTAAATTCAATCATAATTGGTTTCCCCTTACCTTCGAAAAACATATTTAAAAAGGAAAATAGTATTTATGGCTCAAGTTAAACCACAACCACTTTACTCATCTGTTGTTTCAATTTTTCCTTAAGGCTTGTGTTTAAAGACAACCAAAGCACCCCACTCTCTCAACAGCCTTTTCACAGACACTGCATTTAACAAGAAAGAACAAAAATCATTACGATGAAATTTTGTAGGAGAGGACGTTGCAAGAAAAGAAAGCAGCATCATTTTCCCCAGACTTCTCTTCTGGGGACCACCAAACACCAATATCTGACCCCTCACTCCAGCAGCTGCTTGAAGATGAACAGGGGATCTCATAGTACAGAAAGGCTTTCAGGACAGATCTCCTGCCCCAGTGAGCCTTGTCTGTTTGACACAGCGCTGCTCTCACCGCAGTGAGGCACCACTACTAGTGTTTACATAAGTCTGAATCATGCAAACTAGGAAAGATAGAATAAGAGGTAAAATAATCAAAAACTGCATCAGCAAGAGCTGTGGTTTCAGTCAGTGGAAAGCATTATTTTTAGAAAACCAGGAGCTCTTAGTCACCATCCTTTGAACTCACTTGACTGCACAGGCAAGAGCCATGACCCTCTCTCTGGTGCAGTTCATTCCTCCTTCTCCAGAGTTTCCCCTCTCCTTCCTGCCCATGAAATCAGGCATGCATGGCCAGCCCAAGTGATTTGCTGGACATGACCCACCCCTGACCAGCTGCTGCATTTACTACAACTCTGCTGGAGTCTTCCATATTTTGCTTGTGATTGTATCCAACATTCCAAGGGCTGGCTTTTTTCAAGGGTCTTCCCCAGTTTCACATGTACTTCAGCCTCAGATAACCAAAGCAGCTTCCACAGCTCAGCTGCCCCAGAAAGCATTCCAACATTTTTTTTCTCCTCGAGTACAGCTTGAGTTTATTCAACAAGAAAGGGCAGAAGTAGCAATGTGTGCCCTTCGTGCACACACAGTGGCAGGCAAATACCCTGCAACCCAGCCAAAAATAATCTGAATTGCTGGGTAATTGACTTAAAAGCTTGAATTGAAATCTGGGATGGCAGATCACATGCAATACTGCTGACGATTCCCCTCTTTTTCTGTTTTGCTTCTTTGCATCCCAGTTAGCCTGAACACACCCACATGCTCATGGAATTCCTGCTGCAGCAGAGGGCAAGGCAAAACCAGTGGAAACCTCTGCTACAGCGGCTCTGACACTGAGTGTGTGACAGGGAGCAGTAAGACAGTAACAAGGTGGATCCCACCAGGACACTGTGGCAGAGCATGGGCCAGGTATTCTTCAGCAATGAGCTCTTGTCTCCATGACTTCCTGATTGACTTGTCCCACCTTATCTTTGGGATCCAGAACTGATCTCGAGTAACTTCCCACAGGCAGGAGGGCAGTGGGGCAAGAAAATCCGTGACATGGAGACAAACCGTGAAATCCACAAAGGACAGCAAGCATCTCCTTCTAGGCCACTATGACCTGGGCTTAGTACACAATCCCTAACCTCAGCTGAAACTTTGTCTGTACGTGCTGAGGGCAAGTTTTGCTGTCCTTACTCCTCAAATAGCAGCAGTGAAATCTTTTCTCTGGGTAACTGCTGCCTCTGACTCTGGCAAAAGGCTGCACTTCCATCAGGAGAAACACATCAGAAAACCACTGTTTGATATCAAAGCCTCCACAGTCTCTTAATCATCCTTCATATTTTTGGTAGCTTCATACAGTTTTAGAAAATTTTAATTTTAAAATAATGAGTTTATTTAACTATGATATTTCTCTCTTCTTGATTGCTGAGAGGATCTGTAGTACAAATCCAGGTTTTCTTCCATCTCAAATTGGTACAGTGCAAAGCCAAGAATACATATGTTGCTAGCTGGAAAATAAAGTGCCCTTGATTCCTAACTTTATTTTGGACAGTTCACTCCAAGTTATTAAAAGCCAAATTCAGTAGTGAGAAAATATATATAGCTTCAACTGTTTTGTGTGGGTTTAAAGTACTATTTGCTTTATGAGTAAGAGATTCAATAATGCATATATTTACATAAAAATAGTTTTGACATTTAAATTAACTTCTTGCCAAGCTAGTGCAAAAATGGAAATGTAAAAAGCATAAGCACAGAAATAAGCCCCTATGCTGTAAGTCTGCTATTTACAGGTAATTTTTGGCAATAATACCTGAATGGTATGTTTTATAGCACTAGACCTAGCCACTCTGAGTCAATTTAGTGTTTATGGAACGTGCCAGACTGACAGTTTGAGATTTAAATGCTCCATGCCAGCCAGTAGGTTGAGCTGGGGTAGGGACTAGGAGAGTTTCCAGAACCCAGGCCACTGATGGACCCCAGTCGTGTTCTGCAGACATGACAAAATCCACGATGGCACGAGTCCAGTACACAGCAACGCGAACACCCAATTATTCCTCAAGCCCCAGGAGGCTTCTGAAGAGGGTGGCACCAACCTGTGCTGTACAAGAGCATGGAATGAAGCACCTACCACAAGTCAAAGCCCCAAAATGGCTATAAAATGCCCAAAACTTTAAAACTGATGCTGTTCAAAAGTGCCCTACTCTGCTAGCTCTGGGGATGACCATGCAGCAGTCCCTAGATAATGGATTTGATGGACAGAAGAGGTTGGAAACTTTTCTACTACAGTAACCAAGAGTCTTTTTTTTTCCCCTAGAGCAATTAGTCAGCTCAGGGATGTCAAAACATATAACTGGGCCATGAGACAAATTACAGTGTAAGTGCTGCTACTTTGCCAATGACCTAGCAGGCTTGACCCTGAGATTTCTAATGTTTGAAGTCTCACGTTCCTTGTTCAGTATTGCAGTACTTCTAAAGACATTTTAATTAAGATGAAGTGATGGATCCTTCATGGATCCTTCATATACATAAACAAGTAACAACAAAGCCCAGATGACCAAAGGGGTGATATTTTATATTTCTCTCTTTTATGTAAAACAGAGAAATATAAAATAAATATGTATACATTCATCAAGCCTTTGGTTGCCAATTCACTCTTTTGCAAAAGTTCATGACAACTGGCTCATCAATACTTAATACTCTGAATGTCCCAGCTGAATGGTCTGACAATCAACAGTAATCTTTACATTCTAAGCATCATGAATAGACGAACAGAAACAATTATTCAGAGCTGAGGATAGTCTTGATCCTTAGTGCAGCCTCATGTGTTACATATTTTCTTCTGCTGTGATCTCACTAGCAATGCATCACTGTTTTTAACCACTCTGAGCACTGATTCTACGTTCAGCAGCTGTGTTTGTTTACAGGGCTAGAAATTAGCACAGGACAAATGGACTTCATCCAACTGAAATTTTATTTTGGCATTTTCCACTACACTTCACAATATATTGGTCCTCATAGACCCATTATGTATTTGCCACTGACGCTGGCCAAGGAGAGTGCATAAGGAAAGATGGTGCTCACTAATACTACACAGGGATGCTTTTATTGCTCCTAATGCAAGCTCCCTAATTACTAAGCATAGCTCAGTCACTTGGAGCCAGGAAAGTCCACTACTGTATTGTCCGTACTTTTTTTTTCACTAGGAACATAAAGAATGTCATCATAATCCATCCTGCATTTTGCACTCTGCCACCTGAGTAAGAGCAATGAAATGCAACAATATTTTATATTTAAAGGGACCTGCCTGTGCCCTTCACACTTATAATCAAGCTCCCGAAGCCAACTCCAAAAGACTGTAAGCCAAATTCAGACAAGTCAGCCCTAACATCATTTTCCATTTGAACATTCATGTGTTTTTTCATGGACATGTATTTCAAAAAGAACAAAAGAGTAGCCCTTTGCCCCTATGCCCTTTTCATCTCCTTGACCATTACCTTAGCACAAAGCTGGGGGGTGCTTCAGTTTTCCCCACCCTGCTCTGGAATAAACTGTTCAAGAGGAGTTACTGAATTCACTGGAACATGGTGGCAAACACACCTGAAGTGTAATTTTAAATGTTTGCTCTAGTTATTCAGAATACGTTTGTAAGGAATTCCTATTTATGTTAGAACTCACACAAGAGACAAACATTAAGTGCATTAAACTGTAGTTTAGAGACTTCATGCCGCTAAAAATACTCTGGTTCTATCTTAAAAAATGTATTTTAGAGAAAGTACCAAACAGTCCAGCAGGCACCAAACAATTTCTTCAGGTAAATATCCACAGCTAATCTGTCAATTAAACCAATAAGTCCTGATCAAGTACCTCTCTGGAGAGAATAAAGTTAAAAGTACTATGCAACCTCTTGAAATATGTTTTTTTGGGGACTGAAAATGCCAGGAATATTTGCACAGCATTTTATTTCTGAGGAACTGCCTCTCACTATTTTTAACTTTGTTTCATGCAACAAACTCTGATAATTTAAAATAATAGCCATGATGATGTTCTGACATCACAAGATGCATGAAAAACCCTGTCAAAGTAATATATTGCACTCTGCCGTGTAATTATGTTATGTTGGAGCAGAGTGTTGGAAAACTTAGTATAATCATTAGCCGAGCGCTGAATGTTTTGATTGTCAGACAGGTTGTATATGATGCAAATATATGACTCAGAAATGATTTCACATAAACATTTTGGTAACAGTATTCTGACTCATAACCTCCAACATAGAAAATAACAAGCTGCACAAAACATCTGTGCGCTCCGAGCAACCCCGGCTTGCAGCAACCTTCACAAGTGCCCCGGCACAGGGAGACCAGAGGTCCTATCCCTGAGGACCTGAAGCTGAGAGATGTTGACACCTACCTTCCCAAAAAGAGTCAAAGAAGTAGCAAAAAGTGCTGTCATTCCCACCAGGGATCCCTGGTAGAGAGCTATGATAGTTTATGCCATCTGATCGCCTGCCCAGTGGGCACTGCTTGGTTTCAGCCCACAATCAACAGGGCTAAGATGGGAGGAAAGGTTTGCTGTTATTCCACTCCGAAGCTTCACCATGTCAAGTACGACACAATGCACAGTTCTTCTTCTATTTATTTTTTCATTCATTAGGAGACGGACAGCTTCTTTCACGGCCCCCTTCTGAAGACAAATGTGCAGTCTTGAGTGACAAGGAGGATTTACCGTCTGTTATTTCAGAGGAGGTTTGCCATGTTTATTCTGGAAAGTGCCATGAATTAATGAACTATCTCTTCAAGCCTCAGTGCATCTGAGCTGCCAGCTCTCTGGCTGCCAGAAGCAACAGACTGTTTTGGGACCCCATAAAACTGCTTTTACTGAGACTAGAGATAGCAACAGTATCAGGCAGACCCAATCCCAATAGCTTCTGAAACATAAAGGAGTCATTATACCAACTTCAGCTGTTAAGACTGCATTTTTATGTGGAGTTTGTCAACAAAACTCTCAGTTAACTCGGAAGAACATCTACTATTAGCTTCCCTGCAGCGTGGGCATTGCCAAAAGTCAACCAAACCTTTATTAGGCTCGCCAATAGTTTGAAGTGAAACATGTGCTAGCCTGTGACCTCTTTCATCTCTCCTATGTTCAGCTGTTGGCAAGCATGTCTGAAGAGCCATGTCCCTAATGGATCATGGCTGCAGACTGTGCAACACTGATAAGCAAGGTTCACAAGCAGGAAGAACTAAAGCCTAAGCCAAGTGAGAACCTGTAGGCTCCAGCTGATTCATGCTGCCACCTGCAAAATGCCAGGTTTCACCACATAAGACTCTCTTGTTTCCTGACTCCATGAGCCACTGGAGGACTGGCCAGGTCAGTAAAACAGCACATAGGCTCATGGTGAGATTCCAGGACCAGAAGCAAAAATTTCAGGGATCTCATCACAGCCCTGGTCCAGTCACAACCCCCGAGCTACAGCTTAGTTATTTGGAAAATCAGTATAAGAGTGATTTACATTTGTCAGAGCACACTGTGAGAGTTCAATGCTTATGAAGTGTTTTGAGGTTCTGAATAAGAGACAGAGAAGTATCTTGATGCCGTCTAGCAAGTAACAAGCATTACATATCCTGCAGAATGGAACATTTTTGGACAGGACAGCTGCTACAATCATTAAAGTGTAAAAACTATCACATGCAAGAGACAAGACACAGACATCTCAAAGAGAAAATCTATTGTAGTACATTAAACAAATGTATTTTCTCTCCAGCTATCTTCCTTAGCATAATAAGCTGAAACTTCCTTAAATATGAGAACTCTCTCTTTTTTTAAGTCTCCCTTCATTTCTCTTCACTACCTTCCCCCTCTGCCTTTTTTCTTTGTGGGTTTAAAAAAATTAAAAAAAAAAAAACGAAAGATTGAAAGAGCAAGCCAAGAGATTCACAATCACCAAAGCCGGCAGAACATACAGTGAATTTTGGCAGGACATGCATGTTTATCCTTTTCATATGTTGTTTAAATTATTTTTATAAACAAGTCATTATCTTGCATAGCCACTGCTTGGTTCCTTTCATGTCAAAGATGTTTGATGTTACAATAATTAAGCAAAAAGGTCTGCACGCTTGAAATGCTGTCTCAGGATGATGGTTTGTGGGCAAGAGAGGCTGCTGCTTTTCTAATATGAAAGGTTTCCTTGCCAACCTTCATCCTTTAAGTTGAGCACCTGGATTCTGTACTTCTGAATCAAATCTTTGTGTAGATATTAAAACATGAATTTTAAACCAGGCTTAAATTTTAGAACTATCCTCCCACTTTTTTGCATCAAAATTGTGCACATGTGTCAAGGCTTGCAGAGAAGCCTCTCCCTGCTCGCACACAAATGTTTTGAAGAATCAGGTTTGGCATCATCATGAAGACTCAGGTACATTAAAAGTGGGTAAGGCCTCTTCCTGCACCACACCACCAGTGTGACCAAAAGTAGTGAAGAAACGTGAATGGGAAGACCATGGTAAGTGACATAGGAAATGCCTCCTCCTTTTTTCCTGCAGAGCATCTGGCAATTAAAGACTTCCTCCTCTACCTCTGTTCATCTGAATTTGGACAGAGGGAGCTTGCACCTCCGTGCCATGAGGAATTAAAGCTCTGACCACTTCTTTAATTCTTGATACAGAACACCTGTATCCAGATACTTTAAAGCAGTCTGAAAAATATGGAAGCTAGGCTGCAGCAAGTGTTCATGTTCAAACAACTTCCTATTATTACAGAGTTTACAAAGGCAGAGGCAGACAAGTCTTTTGCATCTTGTACACATTAGTTACAGTTAAATCTTATTTTCCAACTTATTTGGATAATTTTATTCCTTGTAAAAAGACTGAAATTGACTGCTAAGAGCTTTACTCTTCTGGATTTTTCTCTCAAGTGGTCTGGAAAGCCCAGGAGAGACAAGGATGCAAGTAGGCACATCTGTTTCACACCATAGCTGTCGACCCTTTCCTCCCTCCAACACCTCTTGGCTTACGTGTGCAACCATCAGACCCTACTCATGAGCTCTAATCTGTTCTCATTTTTTTAAGTGCTCTTTGTTGCCTGGTGTGGAGCCTAACACTTGTGCTTCAATAGACATTATGTCACCCTTTAGCCCTTGTACAAACAGAGTGTCTAATACCTTGACCATACACGCCACGCAAACGCGATGCGGTGAGCGACAAGATAAGAAAGCTGCAGCAGTACACCTCAACATAAACATCTCTGTGCATGCTTTAAACATGGCACATTTTACAGCCTGCACTTGATAAAAGAAACTGTAGATCTCCGTTTGACAAGATTTTGGGTTGAACAAATATATATTCGTTAGAAGAGTGTTTCAAATAGCCAATTCATACATTTCTCACACTGCAAACAACCATTAACATACATGGAATAACATATCTTTGGAATACTGTTTGAAAACACTCTCTCATTTACTATCAGGAAATTTGACTCTTCAGAACAAGTGTTAACGCTGTCTTGTTTAATTTGTAAAGCTATTCAAGCCGCGAAGTACATCTGCACATTCAGTATATTTCCAATACTGTGCTTCTGTTTTCATTTTCAAAATGTTTTTATTTATACACTAATATTTGACCTATGAATGTTCCAAGTTTATATGGAGCCAGCTGTTCTAAATTCTAGTTATACTGAGCATTAGTGCAAAACATCAGGTGATATCATTGGATATTTTTAAGGGGAAAGTTCACAGGAAAGCAGTTATGTATTCTTGTGATTAACACCACATTGGATCAAAACAGTCATGTCTAGCTCTCTGAAAAATACAGCTACTGTTTTAGTTAGCAGAACACTTCGGCTCTGTCTACATTATCCTTTTTTGCCAAAAGTTCCCACTGTTGCTACCACTGATTCAATTCTGTCATTGTGCTATGATGAACACTGCTACATAAAATAAAAAGAGCTGAAAGCAGGGCTGTCAAAACCTTTGTGCCCTTAACAACAAAACAAAAAAAATAATCTCATTACATCACCAAAAAAACCCAACCAACCCAAAACACAAACAAACAAAAAAATCCATTCCAAAACTCTACCCAACACTACAAGACTGTTTCTTAAGTAACTGAAAGTTCAGGAAATGCCAGCCCCAATCCACAGCAGTTTTTAGGAATCAAAGTCCATTACGAGGTATTAAACACCCCTGCAATCCCACAGGGACTCAGCTTCTTTAATTCAGCTTTTTTCTCCTGCAACAGCCCTGCAGCAGCTGCAGCCACATGCCCTTCCCAAAGCCCCTATGTGGGACCCTGCTCTGGGTGCAAAGCACCAGGCCACTTAGTGTGCTGCTGCCAGCCACCCCTGCTGCAAGGGCTGCAGCTCTGCAGAAGGCACCACTCCTCATCCTCTACCAGCCATGACTGAAAAAAAGGTGGAAAGAAACAACTCACTGAATGTTTCTCAGGCATGTCTCCTCATCCTCAGCATATCATGGCTACAGAATCCCAGTCCCGAGTGCCCTCCCAATTCCCACTTAGAATTCTGGCAGTTTGGGCTGGAATGGATCTTCAAAAGTCATCCAGATCAACCCCTACCATGGGCAGGAACATTGTTCAGTAGAAAAAATTGCTCAAAGCCCCATCCAACCTGACTTTGAACAGCTCCAAGGATCGGGCATCGGGCACAACTCCTCTGGGGAACCTGTTTCAGTGTCTCACTACTGCTGTTTGAAAAACTCCTGCCTTCTATCCAATCTAAACCTATCCCCTTTGAGTTTAAAACTGCTGCTCCATCAAACAGGGAATCTAGGTGTGACCCAAAACCAGGCTCCAAGAATCAGGTGGGCAAAAGACAGTTTTCCAGTACTTAACCTCCATCTCCCAGGCTCTGAGGTCTGATACTTGCTGTAACAAATGGGAATCTCTCATCCATGAGCCATTTTTCCATTTGGGCAATAGTGCTTGCTCTTTGCTTCATGCTGCTATTCAAATGGTCAAATGGAAATGTTAAATGAGTAGTAGGTGGGCTGTGCTTTACAGCATAGCTGTGCATCTGCTGGGATACAGCAGAAACACACAATGGGACTGTTTACAACCCAAGTAAATCATACCTTCCTCTAACCCCCTACAAGTTAGCAATGAGGCAAGATGACCTAAAAAGAATCGTGACTCCATGGCATGGAAAGTCTAAACACCACCTTCCTTCCTCCTAAATCACAAACACTGCTTAGAAGTTTATATATAAAACTACAAGAGAGAGTGTAACTACTGCAATGCACCGGGCTAGACCCAGCAAGGATCCACAGCTCCTTGGCAGAGGTACAAGCTTGCAGCAAGCAGTCCCAGCAGGAGCTCAGCACAAGACATCCATGACAGCTGCCCAAGTGATTTTCTGCTGAAGCCATGTTGAGCTGGAAAAAAATTGCCAAAAGAAAACCTTTTTATAAGAAGTGGTTTAGCTTCAGTTTTTTCTGAGGGGAAAAACTAGGAAGTTCTTCTTTTATTTTTACAAAAAAAATTTTAAAAAACCACCAGCCCCACACCTGGGTTTCTAATTCAAAATGCAACTTTTCATTTATTTACAGATAAGAAGTTTGGCTTGAAGTAATCAAGACTGGTTTGGCAATACTAGCTTTTTAAATTACAATAAATTGCTTTTGTTATTGTTGTTGCTGGAAGAAAAATTTGTGTGAAATGTTGAAGTCTAAGACTGTAAATTTTGAAGCTCTGAAAAGCTTTCACAAGACGGAGAATAAGCCTACTAATGTCACACTGCCTGCTTCCAGTAGCTTAATCCAGATGACAGTAAGACTTGGATAAATTGCTTACATGAACATGACCCCCCACTCATTTCAACAGTCCAGGTTTTGAAGAGCAGCATTTCCAGGAGCCACACATCTTCGAGGGCTCCTAACCAAAGACAGAAGGATGACAATTCCTCAAATTCCAAATCCAGAGGCGATAAGGAATTCTAAAAGACCATTTGCCCTTTCTTTAACCGTGTTGTCAGGCAGCTCCACACTAACAGGCAGCTCACAAGCAGCAGCTACTTCAAGGAGATTACATAAATGAGAATCTCAAGCTGCATCAGTTGAACAGCAAATATAAGGCTGCTCTTCGGCACTTGGGAATCTGTCTTGGCATCAAAGCCCACTATCCAAGACTTGGCAGAAGTCAGTAAACTCCTTCCCATCATCAGCTTCATGATTTCTAATATTGGCCTGCTCTGGACACACGTGGAGGACACCGCTCACATGCCGAGCAAGTGAGGCCATACAGAGCCAGCTGGCAGCACAGCCAGATCTGCAGCATCACACACTCCAGTTATTCCCTCTGAGTAGATGTCTTGACCTTTACAACACGTGGCCAAGAGTATAAACAGATGGGATGACAGTATGAGTGGTACGGTCCCATCAATACAATCACGCAACCTCCCTGATACATCTTGGTTGCCTAATTTCGTATCTCCCAACAGCAAGCGTGGCACTGGGAAAAAGGCAGGTGGGCTGATCAAATCCTTCAGATAAAAACATTCATCTGCTTTAGAAACACGTGTAAGGATGCTGGAGCACTGCTTCCCTCCTGTGAAAAGCTGGGCAGAACAAAGGCATATTGCTTGCATCTAAAGTGCTATGGAATTGTGCAAGATCATTCCTAGAAGGAAATCTGGTAGGTGACCACTGCCAAAAGGATGAAAAGCCTGTTTGTAAGACATCACATCCATAATGTGCTGCTTTATAGGCAAGGAGAGAGAGTATATTTGTACAACGAGTCTTATATTTACCTTCAAGCAACTGCCTTGCACTGAAAGGGAGCACCATTGCCCCAGCAGATACTTGAAGTCTAGCAGGGAAGATGGGGATTGCCTGGAGCTTGGGGATTCAAAATTAGAAGAGTCTTTCCACCACAACCCAAATTCAAACAGTGTTGAAGCTTCAGGGCCAACTGCAGGACTGCCTGGCAAAAGGTGAACTTCCCCTCAACCTTTTTCACGAAGCCCTCCCAAGGGACCTGTGGGTCTTATGATAAAAGGTAAAACCCCCTCTCCAAAAGCAGAAATACAGTGAATCAGTGCTGTTAGTCTGCTACAAAAAGACACAGTGCTGAATAACTAGGTACCACACCCCAAAGCACACTTTTTATGATCCTTATCTCTGGCGGGTTTGATGGGTTCAGACTTCTCCTGCACATCTATCAACAGCCCCAGATTTGGGTCACAGCAGAAACTCAGAGTGCCACTGAATTCCTTGGGTTTGATTGTAGGAAGTGCATGGCTGTTTTTCCTCTCAGTGTGGATGCCAGGATAGGAAGACATGGGTGAAGACCATGTTCTGACACAGAATTGCTTCACAGCACCTTTCACGATACACAAATAATTCTGCATGCTGTTAAAGTAGCAAAGTCTTTGAGAGTCTTGTTTTCTGCTGCTTCATACAGCATGCACTACCCTGAAGACACCAGCTGGTGAAACAGAGAATGCAGTGCAGATCCCCTTCACATCAGCACTGATGTGCCTGAGAACACTGGGGTCAAGCTGTCAATCCAGCATCACTGCCTCAAGGGGTACCACCATACCAACCCCAGGCTGTTCTGCAAGAGGAGATAACCTTATCTCATGCCTTGAGGAAGGTACATTTTCTAGATAGGAAACATTAACAGATGTTATTCTCCCAACAGTACTGTGTCAAGACATGCCACATATTTATACCAAGGCTGTTCCTACAAGAAGAGCTGAACAGTTTCAGAAAGACGCCTGGCCCACAATGCACTCCCCAGCCCCACAACCCTGCTGTACAGCCATTTCCACAGCACAGAAGTTTGGTATCCTGCTTCATCAGTGAATCCATGCAGATGTTTCCATCTGTGCTAGCCATCCAGACTTCCTATGTGTGAAATGAAAAGAAACAGACACTTGTCGGACGCTTCATCCTAATGAAAGCACCCAAAATCAGCACTTCTAGGATCCTCTTCCCAAAAAAGGGACCGGATTTACCAAGGACAGGTTATGTTTTCTGTCAAATTATGTTTTGGTATTTAACCTGATAGATTAAATTTATTATCTAAATTATCTGAACTGGTTTATATCTAATGTGATTTTGTTTGTAATGGGAACAAAAAAGTATTTCTCCTCCCTGATACTGCTCTCTAGGTGGTTCATAAAACTAAGTGCTAAGCATCTCCAGGAAACCCTGGACACACTAAGCTCCCCTATAATCAGCCCCACTTGGAATCATTGCCCACATCACAATACAGACACCACCAGGCAAGCAAGATAAGTCCCAGACTCCCCATTTCAAAGACTGGTATTTCTTGTCCTCCCTGTAAGACAGCAACTCCCTGTGTGTGAAGAACCTCCACATCTCTGTAACCTTTTTGTTTCACTTTAAAAAAACCCCAAAACAAAATAGAAACCATCTCCAAGAACACCATCATCTTTGAGACTGGGACAAGCCTGCACTGCCTGAATAATCTGAGACCTCAGCAAAGTTGCTCAGCTTTGCAAGACCTTTGCAAAGAGGACTCATACCCCGAGCACATATGGAAACATCGCCTTCCCCAGAGAGAAAACACATCTGCTGTGGCCCCAGACTGAAGGATGTAGGTTGGTCAGGAAGGGCTGGAGTACTGCATGTTTAAAATCAGCTGTGACTACAAGCTAGTGACTCTCTTTGGGCTACAGGGCTGGAAAAATTAAATGTACTTTTATAAGAACATCAACACCTGCAAACTTTCATGACAAAGTAGGACTCCTCTGCACAGCTGACCTAGATGCTGGCTTTCCAGCACAACGAGATGCATCAAACTTTTGTCTGGTTCTGAGCTGCAGCAGAAGCAGCATCAGCAGCTGCAGGCAGGTCACCCACACTGACTTGACACTCACACAGCCATATTCACCTGCATATCCAGGTGATACCATGCTCTCCTCACCCTGAGAGAACAGAAGGATCGCTCACATCTCTTTGGTAGTTGCCCCTTCAATAATGGAATGGGAAGTCTTTAAGGTTGAACACAAAGTTCTTCAGAAATCAGTTTTAACTGAACAGAATTAACTGTATATATGGCTACATGCAGAAAGCCCCAACTAAAATAATTCTGGCAGTGTCCACTTATAAGCAGACTCCAGCTGTGAGTTTTCAATGTTGTTTAACATGTACTTCATTGGATTAGTCAGTGTGCTTGAAATCAAGAATTCTTCCCTTTCTGCTGTGATCCCACCGTCTTTTGCTGCATTTCTGACTTCATCTAATAAGCTACTTTGACAGATCACAAGTTGGCTTTCTCCCATCAAACCTTTGGTTTCTATATTGGAATATAACCTTAGGCTTCCTCTAGTATTCCAATCTGAATTACTGTTAAATGGAAAAGTAAATGTCAATACACAGGTGAAAGACCCCAAAAAAATCCCTGGTATGTCAGAGAAGCCACAGAAAACAGCCAAACAGCTGTTCAGTCCCAGCCCATCGATTTGTCAACACTCTGGTAACAAACAATCACATTAAATGACATTATGGTTTATGACTTGGGATTTGGAAGTTGATGAGAAATTTCTACAGCTGATTCATGCTTCCTGAGACACATAACTAGCATTTCAATTGCACTATTTTACTACATTGCATGAATAATTTTCCTTGTTGTTACATAAGTGTCTAGATCCAAATTATCAGAACTGATTTGAATCATATGAGTGGAAGGGGTTATTTTCAAAAGAAACACATACTCTCAGATTATACCATCTAATAATACTCTCCTGTTGCCTTAAAAACAGCTAATTACCTTCTTAAACACCACATGCTCACACTTATCCCTGAAATCAGCTCTTTAGGGAACTGCCTAGCCCCTTGCAGGCATCTTATTTCACATCCCTCAAGTAAAATGTGACATGAGGGTTGCTTACAGACAGCTATAGCCAGCATCACACTTCTTAAACTCACAGCTCCAAGTATAGGTCATGAAAGTCCCCAAGGCAAAGAACAGAAACAGCAGCAGCAGCTCTGTGTATTCAAAGGACAGAGAGGTTTGGGGAGGCTGGGAGGGAAGAAAAACAGGTGCCCTTTGGATTTAAAACCCATACAGTATTTCCCAGATCTCAGCTTCTAAGCTGAGACCACACACCATGCTGGTTTCATTGATGGACAACTTCAGGATGTCTCAATCAAATACATCTAAGCTCTGAGATGGCAGCACCACCAAAACATCCCTTAAAACAAGGCAGATGAGACCCTGACAGGTACACACCTGCAGTATGAGGAGACAACAGAGCTCCAGGCTCCTGGAAGGTCTGAGCACCTAAGGCAGCTCAGCTGTACCCTTATGAGGTGTGGTTGCCTCAGTTTCAATGCAGACAAATCCTTCAACAACTATTTGCAGCTCTTCTGACCTACCACATGATTTCCATCAGGTACAAAAATTAACCAGCTCTTGCTCTAGATGCACACAGCATGGCACAAAGCTACCGAACACCTGTACCAGCACTGGGAGCTCCAAGAAATTTCCTGCTTCAGTGACACATCCCAGCTCCAAACGAGTAAACACACAACAAATTCGGTTTGGCTTGGTTTTTTTTCAAACAAGACAAGCTGTTGTCGTTCTGGCATACAGCTCTGGCAGCACAAGTAAAAAGGCAAAGTCTTCAGCTGACCGGCTAAGACACTTGAGCTTCACAGGAATTCCCTAAAAAAGGAACTGTTATTTGCCAACTGAAATATTTTCATTCTCCACATTAGGCTGAATCTAATTACACTGTTTCCTTACAATTGCATAGTACTAAGAACTCCTTTAAGTAAAAAACTTAATGACTTTCCCACTGCAGTGCCCGCCTCAGAGCCCTTCCTATCGCTGACAGGATGATTCGTTTGAAGAGCAGGTTGATGTCTTAACAAAACTTAATTCAAGATTTCCACATGATACAGATTTTTATCACGTTCCCGTGCTCAATCACCAAAATAACCTACACAGAGTAGTACATATATTCACCACCACACTACCTCTGATCCCTTAAAATAAAAACAAACAAAAAAATAATTAAAAAGGAGAAGACGAGGACACCATGAAGCAGCGAGGCTGTACTTCTTTCAAGCCCGAAAGGCATCTCTGCTGCTGGACCTTGCACAGAGTGAGTGCAACCTGTACTCTGGCGTGACCCCAGCTCTGCTGCCCAAGAAGCAGAGGAGGGTGTGCTTAATTCAGAACTACAGGCTCTGACCACTACCATCAGAACAAGTACTACTAAAAAAAAATAATTATTCTGTTTTTAATTCCTTCTTTTCACTCCCTCCCCCCAAGGTTTTGCATGTCGAGGTATATTCTTTTTTAACTGTTTGCGAGAGGTTTTGCCCTTCCCCGAAGTGAGCTGCCCTTCTGGCCGAAACCCCGCAGTCCAAGGTGGGTCCCAGCCGGCAAAGCCCCGACCCCGTCGATCCCCACCGGGAGCGGCCGCCCGTCCCCGGTGCCCGGGCCAGGGGTGTCGGCGGGACGGGCGGACGGGCGAGCGGCTGGGTAGGCTCCGCGCAGCCCAGGACTCCCTGCCTCCTTCCCTCACTCACCCAGGTTGACGAAGCTCATGACCATGTCGGCGTCGTTGAGGAAGGCGCTGTCCTGCGGGCTGGGCAGCGGCGGGGCAGGGGTCGGCGGGCGGCCCCCGCGCTCCGCGCCCGCGCTGCCCTCCGCG
>VZRH01000523.1:20011-60126 GCA_013397555.1 Urocynchramus pylzowi | reverse complement strand
TTTTTGGTTCTGGAGTATCTTGCAAAACTGAACATGTCTGGGTGTACCCAGGTACCCCCACGCCAGCTCTGATTGATGGAGTACCGGTCTGCATCCTGTGGAGCACGCTATACTGCCAGAAAAGAGCATACCCGTTCCTACAGTAATGCTGCAGCTCTGATTTCATCTCTTTCATCAAAGTGTGAAAAAAAAACCCAAAAAAAACCCAGAAAACCAAACCCAAACACCATCCAACCCTCCAATAACAGCAGTTTGGTTGAGTAAGAGGCAGCTCTTCCATACCCTGATCTCTGACTTCATGGATCTTCCTCGGACTGGATGAGTAAAGCCAGTCTAGTCTCACTGAAATCAGTGCAATTGCTCTAGGTTTGAACTGGGATAATTTCATAGGAGTTGGCCCGAGAATAATATCTGGACTATTTGAAGTCACTGGCAAAATTTCCATTAACTTTATTAGAATCAGAATCTGGCAATAAGCTCATATTCAGCTTCCCAGAGACACAGCTGAGAATATTCAGAACAGAATACAGTATTTTCAGAAGTGGAGGTTACACTGAGCCTTCACGTCTCTGAAAGCAAGGTTACAGATGTGTGTTTTAACTGCATGAGTCAAGGAACACTGTAATGCTGGATATTTTAAAACTTGTTTTGATAGGAAAAAGGGCATTTATTAGGAGATTTGAGCATAGCAGTCATGGGGGTGGGAGGGAAGAATGCAAATTGCTTTTGCAACTGTCATTTTTTTTTTCTCCCAGATTGTGAAGACTCTTGAAATTTGAAAATGGGGGTGCATGTCACAGCACAGACCCAACATGCTCCTTTTAATGTATTGGATCCCACTATCTTCATGAAAGAGGTCTGTGTTTCCCAGGAAGGACTCAAGAAGGCAATGTCCAGGGTAATTTTTGTACTGCTGGTTCATTTATTTGCTTTTCTCATCATAGAGCAATGGGGCTGCTTTTATTAGATGAGGAGACTAGGGCTCACTCCCAGAGAGGTGGTGAGCAACACACCTCTCCTTCTGTAAGGCAGTGTTGGGATCCTGCGGGGAAAACCCAGGTTCCCAGGAGTAGAGCCCGGAGCACAAACTGTCTCCTGGTGAGTTGAGAGGGATGCAGGACATTTTGTAACCCCTTAGGAGGGGCGTCTGGGGGTTGGGAGGAAGTGCAGGAGCTCTTAGGTGAGTGAGGGACGCTTCCTAGGCAGGTACTTATCCCGCAGGTGGTGGGGGAGGAGAGCAGCCACTTCCCACAGACATTCACTTCCCGGTCCCTGAGCTTGTTTGGGTGTAGCTCCTGTCGCTGTGTCCAGAAGAGCTTTGTAGCCTCGGCTTCCTGTTTTGACAATGAGAGAGGGAAGTGTCCCATTACACGGTTGTTGCTGAAGAATGAACCTTTCCATCCGAAGAGTCCCCTGCTTCTCTCGAAGATAGGAAGAGATGGTGCACATTTAGCAACAGTGTCAAACTCTGTAGCAGCTCTTGGGTGTTTCTGCTCTTCTAATTCTCAAAAAAGTATCAAACCTTTACGTTTTTAATCTGAAACAGTGGTTACTGCAATAAACAGCAGCTGTTACAACAGCTGGAAGCATTTGGGTATCTGAGTTTAAAGTCTGGGGACTTGGAGACACAGCAAACCTTCCAGTGGTTCCCACCTAAGTTACCTTATTCTGAAGGTAAATTCCCTTGTGTAGGTGGGAAGCTAATGCCCTCCTTAAGAAGTCATTGCACCTTATTAAGTGTTCCACTTTTTTTTTTCAGAAGTGCTTTCCAGAGTTGTACGCTACTTAAGCCTGGAAATGCCTCTTGCTTGTGGATGTGAATGCTTTCCTGAGGGATTCAGTTAATGCTATCAGACCTACGAAATTTACAGAGTCACTCAGCAACTCGATGAGGCTGAAAAGGACTAGGTCTCCTTCCAGAGGTCACATGCAGTGACTGTCTCAGATATTCCTGCCATCTGAAAGGGCAAGTTTCCCGAAAGGATTTTAGGATTTTGGATGAGAGCTGAATACATAATTCTCTGGAGGAGTGCACAGGCTCTGTATTCTACCACTGCTGCAAGCTGAGACACACACGTTTCAAGAGTTAAACATGTATTTAAGAGCTACAGGCAGGACTTTGGATTTTTCGCAGCCAAAAAGCCTTCGCAGCATACCTGCCGTTCAAAACTCTATGGTAACACGTAATTTCACTCGAGTTTTCGCTGTCAGACCCTCAAAAATGCTGCGAATCCAGGTTTTTGGGTATCCTGCAAGTCACCATCTTTCCCTGCTCATGACGGACATCTGGTGGCAAAGCGAAGAAACTCGGGTCTGTTCCTCGAAGTTTCCGTCGCTGGCAAGTTAACAATAAGACTTTTCTTTGTCTCTCAAACAAATAAACAAAAACCAAAATCAAACCAAAATAAAAGAAACCAACAAAAGAAACCAACTATCCCCAACAAAAATGAGCAACACTCCCTCTATATAATACGAAAAGGTCTCCTCCATCCCCCAGACCAATCCTTACATAATTTTCTGTCCTTAAGCCAAACTTTAGTCTGTATTCAATCCCACACCTGCTCAGTGCTTCATGAAGAAAGTCTTTTATCCATGGCCATGAACAGAGCCTGTACCCCACAGAATACCCATCCCAAGGTGTTGCATGGTGCCAGCAAGGATTAGCTACAGCAGTTAATTTCTTCTGATAGTGACAGTGTTTAGATTATATGCAATTAAAAGCTGGACTACCTGTTTCTAGCCAAAGAGGATTTACTGGATTTTCAGTTGTCTACTTTTATCAAATCATTCCTTGCTCTTATTTAGGCAAATTAAGTTTCCTTATTGTTTTTTGCAAAAGTTGTGAGGAGCAGTTCGAGGCATGTGAAGCACTGAAAGGGTAAAGAGGTAGTTCACTTTAGTTGGAAGCCTTCAGAATGAAAAGAATCAAACAACAAAACAAACAAACAAACAACCCTGAACAAAGAAACAAACAAAAATAGAGTTTTCATCACAATGCCTTAAGATACACTACCTCTTCTGTACTCAGGAGGAGAGCTATGCAAAATCTTCCTAAATCATCCCAGGTACTAAGATTACACAACCCTAGCAGAATGATACACATTCAGTTGAATTCTTTTCAGTATTAATAAAATACTGTTGAATAGAGTGGAGAACTTTCTATTCTAGTGAGCCCTTCTCCATCTCCTGAGCACAGAAAAGACACATCTTTGCATGCACACCTTCCCTCCAGATGAACCACTGGCTGCCAAGGTGCCTGTGACAAACCCAGGCTCCTATGCTCATGGGGTCAGCAAGGACACTGCAGTAAGGGCAGCTTTGGTCCCCACACTCATTCTGCCAAACAAAGTGGGTATTTTTTTTAAAGCAATGTGGAAGAGATGTAAGTAATGACATTTGCTTTCTTAAAAAAACCCAAAACCCTATGTTGTACAATAATGACATAGCTGGAATGAACTATTTGCAGCTCTGCACTTGGAGAGGTTGAAAATGCAAACATGCCTCCTAATTTTAGTGTGTTGGTTTCCAAAGTCTGCTTGTGCAATGAGAAAGAGTGGTTGAGTATAATCTTAGTTCAAAGATTGAAGCAGGCTAAAAACAGCATTTGCTATGAAAGCTCAAATTTTTCTTTTAGCTTGCTGAACGAATTTTCTCCACTGCAAGTAGAGGCAGTTGAAAAATAGTAACATCATCTTATTTGCACATAGCAAACCACTACTCTCTTTACTCAGAAATCTGATCTAAAAATATGCAATGGTAATTTCCCAGATCAGAATGCTTTAAAAAATGGTTATTAATATCAAATCAATACCATGACTGGACTGCTATCCCTGCAAAAGCAAACAGTTAAAAGTGAAATAAGTCCCAGGTTGTAATATGAGGTTCACAAACAATTCCAACTCTGTTCCAATACTGGCCACCATCTTCGCCCTACCAAGGATGTACTTATGTATGAACAATTATACCTTAAATTTTATTTGAAGTTAACAGTATCAAAGGAATCTGACCTGAAATTGCAGCAATTAAGTAAATATTAATATATTACATCATTGATATAATTTTTCTGGGTATTTTCATGGTATTTGTTTTTACTTTCATTTTTTGTTAGTGGTATATCAGAGAAAGAACTGAATTTCTTCTATGCAATGAAAACTAGAGAGGTGCCTGGCTGCAAGAATGTGAATGCTGCAAAAAGAGATGACAAGAAGATGAGAGGCCTCGCTCCATCCTCTGCTGGTGTCCGCTGGTGAGCCATCAGCCAGTGTCCCTCCGTGAACGTTGTCTGGCATACTGATGAGGAAAAATGAACACCAGTGGTGGTAGCTCACAACATGAGGGCGAACTGTAAGACTCTGGTTTTAGCAAGTGTCACTTTGCAGCACTCTGCATTAGCCAGTTACTGGAATTACTGGAAAAATCTCTACCTCAAGGTGGTAAGGAAAGGATCCAGCTGTATTTCCCATGTCATGGTGCTTGAGTACTCACTGCTCATCCCTCTGGCTATCCAGCTCCCTGTCAGAAGAAGAGGAGGACTGGGCAGTGTACTTTGCTGGAACAATTCCCTTCCACTTCTGCCTCGTCCTGCTGCCAGCTTTGAGCACACACATCCCTCTGTGGCTGGTGTGCTGCAGAGAGGCACCTACAGTTGCTTGCCAGGGCTGAGCACCTGAGCTCACTCACCTGCAGAGGTGCACATTTCTATACAGACAATAGAAATATGTGCATTGGAGATGCAAGGGCCTGGCCATCACCTTCTGCCTTGGGTCCAAAAAGAAAAAAAAACCAAAAAATCAAGACCAATGAGAATGGTTAAGGAAAGAACAGCTGTTAAAATTGCTCACAAACACTGCATAATGGGACTGGAAAATATCCTGGAGAGAAAAAAAAAACCGGTTCTGAAATCTTATTTAAAGTAACTCCGATGAGGTCTGCTCTTACCAGTGTGCAAAATATGTCTTTTCAACAACACTTTTCAATAAAATTGGGATAGACCCAAGTAGCATGGGGCCACAGTGGGGACTGCCAGATTATTAAAGTTTGAAAATACAAATACCATTCCCAGCAGTATCCTATTGTAAAGTCCACCGTACTCATACTGCCTTTCCCTTATCAATTGGCACACAGGGGCAAGTTTTCAGAGACAAAGGGTCCTAAACATCCTCCAAAAATAAATGTCAGAGACCGTTCCCAGCTGCTTTGGGCTCAGTTGCTGTTTTGTACCAGAAAGCCAAGTGGATGTCTCCTTCCTGGGTGGAGCAGCTGCAGGAAGCCTGACAGGTAGCTTGGTGCCTTTTCCCTTCGTCAGCCATCTCCAAGGCTTCCCCACTGCCACCATCTACCCCTTCTTGCAACAGAGCTGCCACCAAGGGGTTTTCAGCCTTGTGGTCTCCTCAAGCTCTGGGGAATAAAGCACATTTCCTACAGTTCTTTGCCACTTACTAGCATTCAGTAGACACCGCTAGCTTTCATTCACTTTTGCTTTAAAAGGCACCTCGTGCAGTGCCAAATCAAACATGGTATTTTAGGAAAAAGCAGGGTCCCAGAAGACACTGCAAAGGGCAGCAAGTCTACAAAGGCATTTTTAGACATCAAGAACTGTAGCAGCTTAAAAAAAACTTTTAAACCCCTGTTGTCTTATAGCTGAGCCTTTTCTTTCATACACTTTTCTTTCAAACACTCCCTCATCCCCCAAAGAGAATATTTTTCATTACCTGTACTTAATGTGACAGCTAATAGCCTTATGGATTAGTTCCTTAGGGGAACTTATTCAGCTAAGAAGAAAGAGGGTATGAATTGTTCCTAAACACCATTTAACATTTGTGCACAGAGGTGTACATTGCAATAATCATTTTATTAACCATTCAGAAGAGCTGAGGTAAGCAGCAGCCATACAGCAATCTTAGCTTAAAAGATGCAGCTGCCATTGTGCCCTAAACAAGTTTCCATGCCAGCTCAAGATGAGGTAACTCAGAAAAAAGAACCATCTTTTTTCTTTCTACAGGAAATGTTTAGAGGCTGATAAAAGAGATTTTATACATGTGCCTTCTGGAGGTAGGCAGAAACCACAGAGAAATAAATGCGGTTTCTTCAGAGACTATTAGAAGGAAGCCTTGTAAAAGAAAAATACCCAATTTTTCTGTGTCCTTAGTGTTCTCTAAATTAATACATTTCCTCCTTGGTGAGTCAGAAGTGATAACCAGTTAGTAATTGCATTGCTTTTGAGAGGCTTCAAGTTTCCAGAGCAACAGCACGCTGGTAATGCAGGGCTTGTCTTTGTTGCACTGTTGGCCCAAAGAAGAGCTCAAATTTTCTGTCTCAGCCAGCTTGCACACAAGCTCTGAAGCCTCTATCCTTCCTGCAGGATGTCAGCAGCCCAGACCTTGCTGGGTCCCCAGGGGATGCAGGCTGAGAAGCCATGGCTGCTTCTGAGGGTGGGAAAACCAGCTGGGACACGGCCACCCAGTGTCATTGGACAGCATGGATCCTCCCTGGAGCCAGCACATCCACACAGGTCAGCATGGCTGTGGGCACAGGCTCACAGTCACAGCACTGAAAAGCAGGTAAAACCTTCCCTTGCCAGACCCAGCCCCAGCAAGCCATTCAGAAGGGACTTGGGCAGCTGATCTGCTCCAGGTCCACATAGGTCTTCGTTCCTATGTAAAAGGATGACTCACGGGGTGGAAAGAGTAGCCCCTAATGTATTGTTACTGTTTTCATATTTGACAAGTACAGTACTACAATAAATAATGTAAAACAATGAATAAATAATGTCAACGAGAAGATATGATTAGCTTAAAACTGAGTATCTCCAGTGTGTAGGATGCCAGAGGTCAGACACCAGAAGCTGCAGAGTTGTGTTGACATGATGCTCTGCTCAGAATTTCCAGATGGATGGAGCACTGTGACCAGCCTCTGTCTCACTGAACAGGGGTGGTGGGACAGCCTCTGAAGGCACACCAATGCCTGCAGGACTCTCACTCTGTTCTGAAATTAAATGTTGCTAGGACTGCTCTGTGGGACAGACCTCCCACCAGACAGGGGAGGCTCATGACCACGGCACTCCTCCCTTACTCCCCAGGACTGCCTCTGGTCAGGCTCAGCATCCACCCATCTCGGGAGCCACTTGAGATGGCACTGCCTGGCCCAGGCTGAAATAATGCCCAAGACCACTGTGCTCTACCACAAGTTCAATCCTGTCCCAGGACCCAGCAACATGAGTGGTCACTGCTTAATGTATAGGAACAGATGTAGTGTGAGTTGCCTGGGATTCAGGCTGGATGCCTCCTGAGCATCCTTCATGGCAGCTTCGGGAAAGGCACTGCTCTTGGCCCTGGGCAAGCAGCTGCATTTTATGCTGATGTGAATTAAAAACACTATTCATTTCAAAATGCTACCTGAGGTTTGGGGCAGTTATTTCCAAACTGCTGAGCAGAGCTCCCAGTAGAAATACAGCATTTGGCTTGGGAAGGAAACATTTCTAAGCTAACTTCTGGCTTAGAGTAATTCTATTCTCTAACGACGTCTTTATTTCACTCGGCTTTGAAGAGATAGAGGAGTCAGATAATTAATTATAAAAGACAGTTTAAAAAAAAAATAACCATTCATTCCAGAGTCTTGCAGCCCCAAGACAAAACTGATACACCAGTGACAGCATATGGGTCCTTGCTAGTGTGGAACCAAATGCCTGCATCTGATCTCCATTAGAGAAGCCTCTGTTCACTTCCCTCACCCAAAATGATAGGGAAATCCATTTTATCTTCTTCAAACCATATGACAACACTTGGTGAGTTTTGTTTCCTCCCATGTAAAATAAAATAAAGCAGTAAAATATGATAACAGTCCATCAAGTGATGTTCCAGTTTCATTTATGTGATGTTCAGAACATAAATGATGTGGCAATAAAAGGAATGGGTACTCGAATGAGGTATTATGGTCAGCAGCCTGTGGGAAGATATATTTAGTTTAAATACTAATAACCTAATAGCATCAAAGCAAGATAATGGAATGTGACAGATGTTGGATGTTCTCTCCTTGCAGTGTGCCAGATGTATATTTTAAATTACTGTTTGCATGACAAAAGGGCCAGGAGGCCTCACTTTTGGATGCAGGGCCCTCGGAGGCTAGGCTCTGCAGACAAGAATGCAATCCCTTTCTCGTGGTTTAACCCCAGCCAGAAACCCAGCCCCACACAGCCACTCACTCTGCCCTAGTAGGATGGGGAAGAGAATCAGGTAAAAGTAAGAAAAGTGAGAAAACTTGTGGGTTGAAACAAGCACTATTTAACAAGCAAAGAAAAACAAGGAATTATCAGCTATTTCTTATTTTCAGGCGGGTGTTTGGCCATCTCCAAAAAAGCAGGGCTTCATCATGGGTAACAGTTACTTGGGAAGACAAATTTCATAACTCCAAATACTCCCCCTTCCTCCTCCTTCCCTGGGCTTTTATATGCTGAGCACAGTGCCATATGGTCCAGGACATCCCTTTGGTCAGTTGGGGTCAGTTGTCCCAGCTGTGTTCCTCCACAACTTCCTATGCACCCCCAGCCTACTTCTTGACAGGGTGGGGTTGAGAAGCAGAAAAAGTCTTGTCTCTGTACAAGCACAGCTCAGCAATAATGAGAAACATCTCTATATTACTGACACTGTTTCCCGCACATACTCAAAACACAGCTCCATGCTAATTACTGTGAAAAGAATTTATCACACAAAAGACCAGCACACTCTCCCTAAAAATAGAAATGGCAAGTTATTTTTATCATGTATATCAATGTTTTTCCATAGCCTAGAGCATCCTTAAAGGTGGCATTGTCAAAATACCACATGAAACCCATTTATATCCCTGTGCAGGTCAACCAACAGTGATCCTGGCTGTGTGGAGCAGTGCTTGGCAAGGTGCTGACTCCAGGCTGGCTGCCTGGATTGAGATGCAAAGCTCCTGGGGGACCACTTCATTTGGGCAGTCAGACAGTGCCACCAGCAATTGGAGGAACCCTTTCCAAGAACAAATGCATATATATACTGCAGACATTTTCTTGGAATTATGTTACTGTCAGGAATGCTCTGCACAATTGAGCACTATCATTAGGAAGCCTTTTTAGTATTTGCCCTTCAGTTTTACATTTAAAGAAGCAAAAAGTTATGTATAATGTCAATTGCAGGTTCATGTTATGGAAATAACTCTGAAAAGGAGTGTTGACCTCTGTGTTTTACTCCCACCATTGATATCTGATACTAATTTCCATGTAATTTGTCTGTTGTATGAAGTAAGACTGTATTTCTAAACTCAGACAAAACCCTTCACAGACTTTTACAAATATTTGTCATTGATCCATATTATGCCCTGCAATATACTTTTTGTAGACTTCTGTAGAATTGATGCCATCAACAAAATTTTACAGAAGCTGTAACTTAGTGAAATATGGGATCAGTTCTATAGACCAGGAGTTTCCAGCTCATATCCTCTCCAACTTGTTGGCTCTGTGAAACTGTCATAAGGAAAATACAGAGACCTGCTTAAGTCTCCATAATCCATGCAGTAAGACTTGTCTTTCCACAAAAAACTCTCCAGGTTGGAGCTGGACTAGAATTAAATGCTGAGACGAGATGATGTTGTTGGGAATTACTCCAATTTCAGGATCAACAAATTCAGGGTCAACATGGTCTTCCATGCAGCTACTCTGTGATTTGCTAAATGACTGTGCTCTTTGCTCCGACCTCAAAGTTCCCAGGAGCTGCAAACAGTAAGCACACAGCTACACCTCTGTCCAGCATAGTATGGTTTGGGGCTGAATCCCTCACACCAGAGGATAACCCCTTAGGCCTTCAACTGCACCCATCTGAACTCCTACCATTGTCAGAGCACTCAGATGTCCCAGCACCTGATGAAATCATTCTTACAAGCCTCTGAAGGAAAGAAAAAATATCTATTTTCACCCAGAGATCTAAGGAACAAGGAGAATGGAACACCTATTCCATGGTTAGATGGGAAAATGAGAGCTGAATCTTGTTTTCTAGTTCCCAAATGGTTCCCTAAACATTAGCCTCTTTTTCCTCCAATAACAGATTCAAGATGTTACAGGATTCTGACATATGGATTTCCTCCTGCAGCCCAAGGTTTTTGAGCATTTGGGGTTTGATCAGCCACTGTCACCACCATGTTTCTTCAAAGAGATGTCCTGAAGTGTTCTAATGAGCAGCTGCAACCCAAAACAGGGAGAAAGAGAGAGATGGTTCACAGATCCTCAGAGCTACTATGCGGATATGTGGTTGGATCAAAGGAGACTGCAGATGACAACAGCAGTGCTTAAAAGTGATCTCGAGAGTTGCATTTTCTTGGACAAAGTTTTATATAACCACACCACTTTGTTCTCAAATATTTGAGCAGGTTAGTGACAATGAATAAACTGTAATCATTATAACATGACAACACATTGAAGCCAGCGTGGTGAAAGTGGTGTAGGATGTTTCCCAGGCATCCTACAGTCATCATCATCTTCAATATCTGACCATAACTCAGATCCAAGAAAGTATCAGAACGAACTAGACTGCCAACAATTGAATAATTAAATACCTCCTTGATCAACTACTTCCTTTACACAGAGGCCCGTATGGTTATTATATTACACTGTCATCATTAAAATCTTCGGCTGTCTAAGGCAGAGCGTACAACCCTCTCTGCTATGAAGTACAGTTAGAGCAATCCACCTTCAGAAAATGGGGATTTTTTGTTCAGCTCATGTGAATTTAAGAAAATTCAGCTAAGATACACTAAGCAAATAATAGTAACAACTAAGTAAAATTTCCTCATCCACCAAAGGACTTCCCAAACGTCAAGGGAGCAATTTCCATAGGAGACAGACTACAGTTCTCCCCTTCTTGCTCTCAGGCAATTTTTTTTTTTACTTTCTTAAGGCATCTCAGCATAGTGTAGACTTTATGAAATTTCCTGGTAAATGATCATTGAGGTACAAATAAATACAGGTTCGGTAAGAAGCTCTGAACTCCTCTGACAGTTAATAGGTAGTGCTGTCCATTTGCTGGTGAGTGTGGTTCCAAGGGAGACAATGTGAGCTCTGGATGTGTGACCCAGTGGGAAACTCAAGGATATACAATGAGCCATGAAAATGCCACTCTCCAAAGAAGAGAGACAGGAAATTAAAAGAGAGATCCATCAATTCCCAGATCCCAAATAATTTCCAGCAGTTGTTGTACAGCTAATTATTTCTCATCCCAAATTCCTTCCAAAAGTGACATAGGCTTTACTGCTCAAAATAACAGAACTAAGTATTGCTGCACAAGTCTGTGATACTGAGACTTTCTGCCCCGCCCTCTGCTCTGCCTCTTCCCAGCACCCTGTTCCTCAAACTTGCCTTTGCTTCTGTAATTGCTGGCTGAGACTCCATAATCTTGAAACTCCAAGCCCTCCCTACCAAATTTCCCACAAAGACAATGAAAGAAAATACATCAATAATATGTTTTCATGCACTCTGCTTCCACATATCTCTGTCCTTCAAGGATGTGGTAAGGAAAACACGGGGACTAGGAGATTGCTTTGCTGGATTATTAAAATGGCAAATGACCTCTAGTCTCAGTTGTGAATAAGCTATCATAACCCTTTGTGCCTTACCTTTAATCAAACACATACAACAATTTTTTATTTCTATTTTCACTGTCTGTGCCCAACTGAAAAATAACTTGAAAGAATTTTAGTTCCAGGACATTTGTTAGTTGTGGCTACAATTGTTAGGCATGCCTTTAGAGGAATTTGAATTAACAGTTGATCCATTTAAATTAGCAGTAACTGCATCAATGAAACATCCCAAGTCATGGTAACACTGTAGTAAATTATTTTCTTTTGAATTTTTTCCAGGGTAGAGAAAATGGGAAGAATTGCAGAAGAATAATGAGATATAAGGAGTGCAAGAACTGGAGGGATTGGATCAGGAGGGAAAATTAAGTGTGGGTATCAGCAGAAATGCACTAGAGATCAACAGAAAAAAACCGAGTTCAGCAAAGCGAGCTACTGAAATCACTTCTTGTCTCAAAATTAATATGTTCAAACTACAAACTTAAAGATACTTTCAGCATTATATTCAAAGTAATTGAGTTTAACTCACTTAATAACCAATTTTCATTTGTGTCACTTTAAGTGTATTTATCCTTTTCAGCAGCATCTTGGCCACTGCAGAGTGGACCTAATGATAGACCTTTCTCACATCCCTTCCCAAACTCAGCATAACAGCATTTGAAAACGTTTTCTTTCTTTCCCTATTGATGGCTCTGACTGGTTAGAACTTACAGCCATTTTGGATTACTATATATTAACAAAATCCCTTGCTAACAATGCTAGCACATGTTGAAGGTCCACTCAAATTCAGCCTCTTTGCACTACTCACTGTACTAACAGAAGCCATTGTAAGGTTCCTTAATTTTCAAGTTTACCTTAAGAAAGTGACAATTTAAAAAGCTGACCAAAAAAAAAGAGGGTTTAGGACTTATTCTCAAATGGGTTTGCAATCTTATGTTTTGCAAACCTAGATTACATCCAAACCAGACACTGATAAGTTTAAGAATGGGATTTACAGCAAGATAGAAGTTTTACCAATGTAAATCTGTGTATGTGCATTTGTACATAGAAGTGGCTGTGATCCTAAGAGCATTTTCAGATACTTAGCATGTGCCTTTTCTATAGAAACTTTCTCAAAGGTACACTGAGATGACGCAAAGGACTCCAAAGTTTTCTTTTCTCCAAAACATATCAGTTAGCAAGAAAACACACTTCCAGTCCACCAGCACTGCACACTTGCCTCTTTCAACAGCCCCATGCTTAAAAGCTTTTCATAAGGAAGAATGTCCTTGAAATGTTCTAAACCCCCATACATATATATACATTTATATACTATTTTGGTATAGTACACAAGAAGAATCTAATTTTACAGAAACATGATTCAGTGGATAAATAGAATGGAATGAAGGATGCAAAGATTTTATCTAAGACCTCAGACCCATGCCTGACCTGAAGTATTTGCAAACTTGACCTTTGCAGTAATTCTGTTTGCAACTAATGTGCATGCTGATCCTGGATTTGGTTTGACCAGTTTCCATTTTTATTAGTAGAGTTTGATTAGCTTGTTGGAGACTGCTGCACTGTGAGACATCCCAAACAACTGGCAATGCAATAAAACTCAGCAGTCCCATTTAATCAGACTTGTATGGGAGAAAAAGTAACTCAATGGGACAACATGGATTGTTACTGCTTGTCATGTAGTTAACAGAGAGAACCCTCTCTGTTTGCAGTCCAGTTTAAGGTATAATGAACTAGCAGTTAGAAAAAAATTTTTTTACTTGTAAACTGAGAAAGTGAAGATTTTCTTGCTGCCTTTTCTATTGATTCACTCTTCAGAACCAAACTGAGCTTTGAATTAATGCACAAATCTGACATAGGACAAAACAACATTTAAATTACCAATGATAAATGCCCAGCCAAAAGTAATTACTTATTGTACTGTGGCTCATTAAGAAACTGTTCCATTAAAGTAGAGTTAAATAATGAAGGAGATGAGAGAGTTAAGGGAGCTACTGTGCAAATGTGAAAATGCTTGTAAAATGCTCAGATTGTACTTTTAAAAGGCATGATTTTTCTCCCTGTTTCCAACCCACCTTAGTTCTCCCTAATATCTGCTCACTGATGAAATGAATCTTGCCATCTTTGCCTGTCTGGAGCTGGAAGGAATCAGGCAGGCTACAAGGGGTTGCAGGGAGATGGTAAAGGGAGAGGGAGAAATGGATTTCAGAGGACTTAAGCTGAGCACCCCCATGGCTAGTCCAGCTGAGCTCAGAGAGCAAGAATATGTGGAGACAATGGACTTGAGCTGGGAGTGTTAGAGGGGGGTGGATATTGAACTGCAGAAGGCCCTCAGTGCCATTACATAAAATAGGAAGGCTAGAATAGGGTGACAATATAAAACTGCTGGGTGGCACAGACTGTATTCACATAATTAGGTGTTATTCTGCATTATGGTTTTGGCTGAATAGCCCAGCCCTATAATCCTGTTGCTACCACAATGAAAGACAAAAATAACTAATAGAAATCATCTCACTTAACAGCTTGGCTTGATTTCTCCTGTTATGCTCAATTTCACGTTGCAATTTCTCTGCAATAATTAGACATAAATGGACAGCATTGAGCACCAAGAATCACTGACCACTTAATAGAGAAATAACCCATATGATCATATCCCATGGCCAGCCCACTGAGTTTTACACCTCTGCCATCCTCATTTCAAACAGTCTGTTCATTAATATAGTTAAATACTTGAAAAAATAATAAATATATTTTTTTAAGAGGGAAGAAACACAAGTGTGACACTGTTTGGAATGATCCATGCGCACCTTTAAATAGCCCAGGTACTTTGCTCAGTGGAAGTATGTTGAGGCTAGGACTCTTAGGACAACATGAATAAAGCATCTGGAAAACTAACTTTGAGGAAGCAAACCCTCTGTATTAGTTACATAGCTTTGTCTGTCAAAAACCAAGAGTGATCTCCAAATGAGAGGAGCTACTACAAATTTCAGATGATACAACTGCCCTGTTTCCATTTCAACTGGAAAAGCCTACTGACCTGGCTGGCTCTAACATTACCTGAGGTGAGACCAGAAGAGATACAGTGTTGGGTCAATAGATACTGATACCTGTGAATTCAATACTGATACCTGTGTATCTAATTCAAGAGTTTGCTTTCTGAAACTGTATCCACCTGCATTGCTTTTTATTAACAGTCCATTATAAATGTGCCTCTGGCAAATTCACGTGGAAATGTAGGCGTGCCCCTTGATACTGCCTAAAATGATTTATAAAGAACAGATAATGGGCCACGTGCCAATGAAGAGATCAGAAGCAGTGTAAAAATCACTTGCCCAACATTCCCTGTCAGTAACAGGCTGGTTTGTCCCAAACCTCTTTGGTAAAACAGGAGTCTTTCCGATGCCAGCTCTGAAAGTACAGGCCACTGTTTTTAGGAGCATCTGGCTCTTCAATCAGCCTTTATTCCACTGTGAGGTGGCATGGACAGCTCCCCTGACATCTTTACAGGAGACACAGTGGAAGGCACTCCACCCATAAGAGCTGAAGAGTGAATTACTTTAAATTAAAGTGAGTCTTTTCACACACCAGACAAACACTGCACCCTTGCTTGGCACCAACACTGAAAAAAACCCCCAAAAATGTCATCTGAAGAACTGGCTCAGGAGCTCTTGCTGTATGCTTTGTCTTCCTTGCCCTTGCTAAGATCAATGTCAAGCAGTTTTCTGGGCTTCAGTCTAGCTCTCAGTCCCAGAAAGACAGGACATATACATCCTTCAAATCTTTAGGTGACACCGCACATAGACAATGGTAATTACTTCACATTTGCAGTGGAAAAGTTCATCTAAGTGGGAAGTTTGGTGGAAGCTTTTTTAGAGCTGAAATAAGACACAGACTACCCAAAGCTTGTAAAGCTTCTTGAAAAACTAATGAAATTGGGGAGGGAAGGGTAGACAGAGACATGACACAAGACATGACACAAGACATGACACAGATGGCATGACACAGATTGGGAACAAAACTACAGATTAGGAACAAAACTTTTTGTCTACAAGGCAATAGTCATGACTTTCCTACTTTATGAGCATCATATTTGGACTACCCAGAACTAAGTTAGGGATTTTGTCTAAATTTCCTCAGAGAATTTGCAAAAAGACATAAAGCAGTGGAAAGTCCAAGGACGTAAACAAAAAGAGTAAAAACGCAACATAAACAAAAAGAGTAAAAACGCAATGGTGAAATTAAATTTGATAAACTCTCAGCTTAAAAGATAGAAGGACACCCAGTCAGAAGTATGTCTTTCTGCTGACATACAGAAAAATTATTTTATGAGAGAGAACAAACCCTAGTGTTTCAGAAGGCAATTTATTTACGGCTTAATGACAATTAAACCAACTATTATTAAGTTAGCTGAAATGAAAAAGAAATCACTGGCAAATTGGAAAAGAACAACCCTTAGGTCAATATGACAAATTTGTTATCCTGCGTGTGGGAAAACATCCCTTCCAAAATTTGAACTTCCCAGCTGGATGAGAGCACATAAGCAAATTTAATGCAGAGCACGAACTCTTGGTTGTCACCATCCACAACAATGTACAATCAGAGCACCCCACATAAATGAGGGACAATCAGCCCCTCTTCATTTAAAGCTGCATAGAAATCTGGATTTACCGGCAAAACTAGGATGTCTCTTTGTAATGCCAGGCCAAAGCTTTCTTGCAGATCTACTCAAAGCCACTGAATATTTGAAAAGGGTTAAATGGCAGATCTGAGAATCCCCTCGATCTCTCCATAGCCTCTGCCTAGCAGCATTGCATTTCCATTTGAACTACAAATGACCCTGTACACACAATCATGTAATTCATATTTATATAAACAGAGGGTACAGTATGTATAATTTGAAAGATTTCTGGGAGGGGATGCATCATAACTAAACTCCTACTTTTCCCTTGAGGAAACAATCCCATTTGGTTTTAGTTAACTTCAAAGGACAAAAGTATTTTTCCTTCTGTGTCAATAATTTAACAGAAATTTGTCATTTCTGTCCACAAATCCAACTTTCAGAGTTGCCCTATCTCAGTGACACACACACCCACAAGCAAGCCTGCAACGTCCCCCACACCCCCACACAAACACACAGAGCACAGCAACTGCAGCACAATGAAATGCTCCTGCAGCAATTTCTAGCCATGGAAATTGAGTTTAGTTTCACTGACTTGCCAGAAACCTCTCCGCACTGGGGAGTTGTATTTCCAAGCACATACCATGGGACCAGGACCTTTGGTGACATGTTGTTCCAATTTGATTGAGGTTGGGTTGCAGGCCAGGCCTTTCAAATCATAACCAGCACAGAAATTACCTCCTACTAAACACTGCAGAAAAGTGAGACTGCAGCAGCAAATCTGGGAAAACTTCATTTTGGGGTCAATGCAGCTTTAAGCATTGATAACATTTTTTCCCCTCAGAGTTTGTCCAAGAACAGCTTTGGAGGAGGCTGAAAGGTCCCTATTCGCTTTCATTTGGAAATTTATGTGCCCTGATTGCCTAATTCAGAATTTGGGGGAGGAAAAAATTAAGTATGAACATTTAAAGGAACAGATTTGGATTAGAAAACATTGCATATAAATCTTAGACAATCATCACTTTTTTCCAACCCATTCACTGTCTTCAGCACAGAGCCAGAAAGGCATTCTTTTCAAAACAAATTAATAAAAAAGGGCAGTGATGTCTATTGTCTACAATAAAGCTACAGTTTAATTCATAGCAACTCAAACTGTCCCAGTCTTAAACATCTGCAAATACATTAGCCAGGGATGCAGCTGTGCCTCAATGGGACCAGCCTTAGCTCTGGGTGATGCCAGGTTGATACTCCCATGGTTTCAGATCTGTGGCAGTCAAAGCCTCAGCATGGTCACTATCCATCTTCTCCAACTGAGCCCTGCTCAAGCTCCAGGGCTAATTCTCCAAGTGTTTGCTCCTCTGCAGAAGCAGCTTCTTCGCTTGTGAAACTGATTTTAGGTCAGACTATAGCATTTCATAATGAATTATAATGTTTGATAGAGCTGTTAAAACATAGTAGGAAATGCTAACAGCTAGAAACATGTTCTTAAGTGTATCCTAATCATGTATCTTCCTTTCAAGCACTTTAGTTTAATTTAGAAATTATTTGAATTATAAAATTCCACGGAGATTTGGGCCATATAAATAAGTCATATTTAGAGATATAGGGCCAGTAGATTGGAGTAGTTTCTTTGACATATCATTGAGATCACATTAATTCAAACTCTCTGGAAATCTGACCCATAAAGTAGAGGTATTAAATGGGAAGTAACACTTTTTAATATGGCTCACTCTGTCAGCTGTATAAAGTGTAAGCAGGAGAAGGAAAAGTACTCAATTTTTACTTACACTAAGTATTTACACCACCATAGAAACACAAAGGTCCTTATAAAGACTGCAGGGAAAAGTCATAGAATATCTTGAGCAGCTTGCTATATTACTCCATTTCTCACTAGCATCATGGCATGCTCAATAACATCCATTTCCTTAAGACTGTAATATATTAAATATTTGTGTTAGGGTTTTATTTACATATATTAAATAGCTAGTTGGAAAACCTAGTGAGAGGTAATGAAGCAAGCTCTAAGAACTAAAGGATATACAAGAGGACAGAGGAGAAAGCTGCACAGGCAGCCTTAATTCCTCACTCTCATAGCCCAATAATTCCTCTTCCCAGTCTTCATCTCAGTGGTCTCTAACCCAAGGCAGCAATGAGGAGGACAAGCCTCTTCCCTATTGTGGGTTTGCCAGATGTTCTCCACCACCTGAGGGCCTTTTTGGTTGGACAAGCATATGCCTCAGCATTTGTTGCAGGAGTCATGAATCACCACTCCTAAACTTTTAAATTAACAGCGCTGCCTTTACCCCAAGCAAACAGCTCTGTCCACGGAGCTAACTACAGTGCTTGTACGAGGCTCTGCCCTGGCAGCAGCCAGAATATCCCCTCTCCAGGGATGGGACAAGGCATACCAAGATAAAATCTAACCCATTTCTTTGCAAGCAGACAAGTCAGAATCCATGATCTCAACAACACAGGATGGATGATGGATGGAAAAGAACACATCTCTCCAGGGAATGGTAAACCCATCCAAACTTCATTCACAGATAAATGGTGCTTTTCCCCTCTGTCAGGATACCTTTGCGTGGCTACTTCTCCTATGAGATAAAAGTGAGAGAAGAGACTGAGTATTTCATCTTCCCCCAGGGAAAAAAAAATATCCTTTCCAGATATGGATGCATAAAGGAAAGATGAAAGAAAGAAGCCCACATGGGCTACCGTCTTACAGGCCATCTAAAGCCAGGTTACAAACATAGGTATAAACAACTGATTCAGTCTTTTAAAATAATTTTTTTAAAGTGTATATATTGAGCTGAAGCATTGTCATTCTAGGTATAACACCAAGAAGAGAAGATGAAAGATTTTGCTTTCCTGCACCGTGAATGATGCAAAGCAATGTTGCTCCTTAATAAACAGTGAGGGATGTTCTGCACCAGAACAGGAATTCTCCTGGAAACACAGTTCATTGATAGTTAGTGAGCTGGTTTTCCTGCCAATAGGTTAAGGATAAATTCACACCTTTGGTCTCTCTTCTGAACTATTCTTGGGCATGTTGTGAAAGATGAGGATATATTCCCCTGAGCATAGGAAAAGGCCCTTACATTGAAAGTGGAAAACCACATGTTGTGCTGACTCTTTATCCTTGAGACGATCAGAACAGAGTTCAAAAACATCCCCAAGAGAAGAGAAAAGTATCTCGGCACACGAGTTCATTCCAGTGCTGTGTCAGATCAATAGATGCATATGCAAATCTCTCATGGAACTTTGGAAGACATTAAAAAGGAGCACTTCATTAACATGGTGCTGAGAGTCAGCAACAGCTGTACAAACCTAAACATCTACTTGCATTCCAAATTGAGAACAGATTTAAAGATAACCAAGTTTTTTTTCACTGCTGAATGTCAGAGATGCTGATATAAAATTAAATTTTTATTCACATTTACAGCAGGAATGAGGTAAAGAACATAAGGGATGTAAAAAACTAAATAAAGGAAGAAATGGGGGAAAAAAGAAGAAATAGGGCATATTCTGACTGAGTCTCCAAGCATTACTGTTCAAGAATATCAAATCTGCCACTGTGAAAATGCCACAATAGTGTTCAAATAAAAGCCTGGATGAGCAGTTTTTTAAAATGACTGAGTCTAAAGGAGGCTCTTGGGCTATAAAACCACTCACTGTGGACCAGATCTAGTAATATTCAAATGTATCTCCTAGTCAGAGCCTTTAAACTTAGAGATTCCTAGGCACATACAGGATCAGGCAAAACACACAGTTTTAGATACACACATATATATATATTCTACCCATGTAACAAAATACAATATATGGTAACACGCAGGAAGGGAATGATTCACTTTCCAGTACTGCGTCCAATGAACCATGGAATATAACATTTTTTATTTCTTGGTGGTAGCTGTCAAAATGCATTTACTTTGGGGAGATGAAGAGGGAACACACAAAGAAGTGTAGAATAATTATGTGTTGAAAATTAAACCCAGTTGTCTGAACTGGGAAGAACAATATAATGTACCAAAGGAGGTCTAAAGTGTTTTGGCCAACAAACTTAGAGGTCATCCAAGACAACATACTTTGTAAATGAAAGGCAAAGGCAGTATTCTGTAGTGTACTCTTTACCTCTGTTTGTGAGAGTTTAGATCTACATTTAACATGAAAGAATTCATAGTTTAGTTGATTCATATTATAGGGCTGTTTCTCTTACACCTACCCAAAAAAACTGTGGGTTATGTCTAAGGGCATGGAGTCAGGCCCACATTCTTGGTTCATGGATGCTTATATGTGCAGGACTCCAGAAAGAGATTTTAAAGAATAAATTGCCATTCAAGAGTGGCCTGAAAAAAGGCACTTTCTCACTGCTTCAGAACAACAGCAGTGACAGGGTTAGAAGAATTATGAAACACTAACTTTCCAGGATGTCTGTGGAACCAGGGATGTGCTGGCCAAACTTCTAACTCCCAGTTTGAGTCCTGAATGAACCCACAGGACAGGCTCCCTAAGACCCAAAGGGTCTGTGTCAGCCATATGGAACACCTGAATTACAGTCTGCTCTGCCAGAAACTCCTGCTAAGGAAGCAGTGGGAAGACATGATTGTCACTGTGGAGCATCCATTCAAAAACCACAGCTCCCTGAAAGGTCCAGAAGTTGCCAAAAGCCTCAGTGCTCCAATGACCAGTGCTGTGACAAGACTAGAGACGTATAGCACGCACTCATAGTGATTAAGACATTGCTTTCCAAAAAGAAAATACAGCAATTAAATAAGTTGCTTGCTCTGCTGATGGGGGAGATTCTTGCCTATCAGCAAGTTATCAGCATTGCAGTGATTTTTCTGTTAATCTGCCCCGTGTTCTTTCCTTGCACCCTGACTGATTATGCCCCGAAGAGATACTACATTCCACAAAGATGTTGAAAAGAGAGCAAGCACAGAGCCAAAGCAAGCCTTGCAATGACTTGTGCCAAGATGAAGGGGCACCCAAAGGGAGGTGAGGCAAATGGTGTAATCTGAGCGTTCTGGGCCACAAGGGAGGATGGTATACACTCCTCAAGGCTGTCCGTACACCACAAAATACAAAGAGAGACTGCAGGCAGGGAACAGCCATGTTCCCTGCATTTTAAGGATGGATACACAGAACGAAAACTGAATACATTTCCAGAGTATTTTGACAGGGTAAACCAGAATTATATCCCCTCCTTATCCACAGCCATATTTCCTCATTGCTGGGGATATATATCCTCTGTCTATGCAACCAGGCCAGACAGAAGACTAAATTCATTTTTGGGTGACTAAGGTATTGTTATTTTTAGGTTCTGCAAGAAAACTCAGCTTCTGATTCCACCACAGTGATGGAAATCAGAACACAAAACATACTTTAGTACCAGATTGTATGACAACACAAATTCTCCAAAACATACATGGAAAGCAGGAACTGACTTGCACAGTTTAATAGACGGAATCACTGTAAAGGTCTGCAAAATTCAATGTTACAATTTTCTCATTTTAGATCATTTCTGTGCTATATATAATTCATATATATGCCCCAAGAAAATAAGCTGCAAATCACACACAAGTTCCTCTTTTTTCCACCTTTTTTTTAAAGTTTGTTACACTAAATTACATTGATTTTTAGGACTTGCCATACCAGTGTTTTCCAATTCCTTTCTTTTATCTCTTTTCCTTCTGGATAAGAAGTGGTGTGTTTTTGAATAGGCACTAACACATTAGTATTGCAATTGTGCCGTAAGTATTACAAGATAGAATAAGCAATAGCCTGGAAAATGGGGAAAAAAATGAATAGTTAAGCTCAGGAGGAAGTTTTCAAAAAGTATGTGACATTCCCAGTGTTTTTGTTTCAGAATACTCAAGTTGAGGTGTATTAGAAAGGTTTTTTGTTTTGATGTGTGTTAGAAAGGTTTGTGTTTTTTTCTAGCCAGGTGGTCAATACTCCTTTGCATTACATGTGTATCTGCAAGGTATCTCAGGCCATGCTCATCCAGACATTGCAAAGAGTTAAAGGCTTTCTCTACCTCACTCCAAGGGTGACAACAACTGTCCCAAAAGCAAGCAGACAGAACCTCTGCCTGAGCCAAAAGGTCACAACAACTGACTAGCCCAAAGCAGAAGCAGAGCAATTTGGCATTTGTTGACATCAGACTGTTTTAGGGTGTCATCAGCATCCAAAACCTAAGTAAAAATTTCCCACAAAACAAAATGAAAGCAAACAGTCTTGTAACTTATTTTTTCAAGGTGACAACATACATGTATTTTTGCAATTAATATGATGTCATTCTAAATTACAGGAGTATCTGTGTTTTTTCAAGGTTTTAGGGTTAGCTAGTTTTTCAGGAAATAAAGATGTTGTGAATGTCACTCATGTCACTACAGGAACCATGAGACATGAGGGAAGAGGACAACAGCTAAATCCAGAGAGTCTATTATTCTATGGAGGTAAATGAAGATACTGTCTCCAGATATTTGGCCCATCATAGTTTTCTTGAAGTAAAGGAACAAAACCATTCCAGGACTATAAGGGAAGCTGTTCTTCCTGAAGTTCCACACTGTCTCCTCTGACACTCATGTGATGACAAGCCCAAAGGCTGATGCATCTACATTTTTGTGTGTCTTTGAGAAGAAGGATAACATAGTGAATGACCCACCCAGCCAACATGGGAAAGCCAGCTGATGTAATCTTTTTGGACTCAGCAAAGCTTTTGACACTGTCTCCCATAGGATCCTTCTGGACAAAATATCCAGCCCACAGGTGGGTAAACAACACAATGTGATGGGTGAACAAATTGATCACAGGTTGGGCACAAAGGGTTACAGTGAAGGGGGTGACATCAGAGTGGTGACCTGTCACTAGTGGGGTTCTACATGGCCCCATCCTCAGCCCTGTGCTCTTCAAAATCTTCATAAATGACTTGGATGCAGGACTGGGATACTGAGCAAGTTCACAGATGATGCAAAACTGAGAGAAGCTGCTGATTCCCTCGAAGGCAGAGAGGCCCTGCAGAGAGACAAATTAGAGACAGTCCCCAGATGTATGAAATTCCACAAGGGAAAGTGCTGGATTCTGCACCTGGGAAGGGACAACCCTGGTTATATATAAAGACTGGGGAATGAGAGGCTGGAAAGAAGTGCTGCTGAAAGAGACCTGGGGGTCTTGGTCAATGGCAAATTAAACATGAATCAGCAGTGCCCTGGCAGCCAGGAGGGCCACCAGTGTCCTGGGGTGCAGCAGGCACAGCATGGCCAGGCAGGCAAGAGAGGGGATTGTCCCACTCCTCCCTGCACTGGGGTGGCCTCACCTTTTTGTGTTCTGGTTGCCACAACACAAAAAAGACATTGACCTATTAGAGACCATCCAAAGGAGGATAGGAAGCACCTCGAGGGGAAGCTGTATGAGGTTTGTTCAGCCTGGAGAAGTGGAGGCTGAGGGGAGACCATGTTGCAGTCTACAACTTCTTCCCAAGGGCAAGAGGAGGGCCAGGTACCAAACTCTTAACTCTTATGACCCGTGACAGGATTCAAGAAAACAACATGAAGCTGAGTCAGGGTAGGTACAGGTTGGTTATCAGGGAAAGGTTTTTCACCCAGAGGGTGTTTGGGCACTGGAACAGGCTCTCCAGGGAAGGGGTCACAGCACCAGGCCTGACAGAGATGAAGAAGTGTTTGGACAGTGCTCTCAGGTACATGGTGTGACCCTTAGGGTATCCTGTGCAGGGCCAGGTGTTGGACTCAATCATCCTGATGGGTACCTTCCCACTCAATATATTCTATGATATAATGATTCAATTACTTACGTCACAAATGTGCCCCTTGTTAGTTGCTATACTGCCACATATATGACTTCAATTCAAATAAAAATCCTAGAAAAGCTAAGACCCCAGCAGGCTGCAGCCAGCAGGGTATATCTATCAGCAGTTACCAGGTAATAAGCTACTATACTTAGTTGACTACATTACTTTTCAGTATAAAGCAAAGACAGATTCAAGTTTTCATTTGCTTTACTAAATTTAGCAAAGTGAACTTCACTGGAGAGTACTGGTTTGCAAAAGCCTGGTCATCTCCAAACTTAGAACTGTAATGCTAGGTTGGATGTTTGATCTGCTACTTTCCTGAAGCAGATTTGTTTTCTCTCAAAACTGACATGAAGATTGGATTTAGACTTTTACTGCTCAGAAGCAATGAGTTCCACTCATTTAACTTGTATATTTAAAGTCTGTTGAAAATTCATCATATAAAAATGAATTCCTCAATTTTTATTCATGATATTTCAAAGGTTAATAATCACTGCTTAATACTCTAAACTGCAGATCTTATGAATATGTACTTATGCATTTCTTTCATAGTATTATAAATTACAAAAATTAAATTTAAATGCTAACTTAGTTAATTTTGGGTCACAGTATGCCTTCAATTTACTCTGTGCATTTACATCAGCGATATAATCAGCTCTGAGGCTACTTTCTAAGAAAAAAACAGAGGATAAGAGCATAAATGTGGAAAAAAAAAAAGCTAATATAATAATAAGAGCAATTAGTTGTAAGTGCTGGTCCATGCAAGGTGTCCTTACTAAGATTTTAACCTGCAAATGTAAATAACTACCTTTGAACTAACACTGCAGGGACTTTGGTAAGCATTCTTAATACTTTAATGATGAACAATAGATACAAATATTTCCTACCTAAACAATGTCAGGGCACTTAGTTCTAATTAGCAATTAATAATGTCCCTCCCTGATTTGCTGTCTTTGCTTGACAGAACACAAAAAGTTCTTTGATATATTCTCTGAAATGGGGTACAAGGTTGTAGTTTCCAGACCTAGGGTTTATGTATCCCCTGTCCACTCCTAAATTATTCCTCTCCTAAATTTTTGAGATAATGAATATAGTATGAAAAATATAGACATTAAATAACACACTCACTCTTCCCCTATTTTGGCTTTTGTATTTCATGAGCTCCAGGTTATGGCTGCACTAACAAGTGGAGCAGCCCAAAATTCTTGGGGCTGAGCATGAGATGTCCATGCTGAACACATTTCAAGGCAGGTTACTTGCCTTTAGTTCTCATGCACTCCCATGGATGGAACACTGGTTAGCAGGTGGAGCACAGCCTCTGGAGAACATCTTCCAGTTCTGTGTGGTGTGAAAGCAACATTGTATGTTGTAGACATGAAAGCAAACCCAGAGAGGACATTCAGGACTTGGGCTTCAGAAACAAGCCCCTGCTGCAAAAGGAATTTGCTATTTGAGATGCAACCTGTGTTTCACGCTCACAAATGTGAGCAATGTGTGAAAAAGAATTAATCATCAGAGTTTTCTGCAATGTCACATGAGGTATGCCTCCATGCAAGGACAAAGAACACTCTCAGAAGTCATACAGTTCCCCAATCACTGTAAATAAAAGAATTTCCAGATTAGACTCTTTGTGGGAGAAATGCAGGAAACCATACTGTTTTACAATGGATGAGGCTCAGATATTGAATTTTCTGATTAACGTGCTACTCTACATGTTTAAAGACAATAAAAATAAGACTTAATAGCTCAAAAGAAATAAAAGGTGTATTTTACTACAAATACCAAAGAAAATCACTATGGCATTTAAAAGTATTTCACATAACCTCAACTTTAACATGTAATTTTCAATATTTAGGTGGACTTCTAAGAAAAATGTTGAGTATTTCAAAACCTAAGATTTTTCACATGCCCATTTTCATCCAGTTGTTGAAAAACATAAAGGATTGAGAACTTTTTTTGCCTCAAATAGACGCAAACCACATTTGACTACTCATTTAGCAGTCACATTTTAGGAAGGGCAAGGAGACTGTAGAAGTGTAAGAAAACCCCTCATTTGGGCACTTTTATTTCCTGGTGCACAGCCATTTAACCATTTTAGCATCTTCAGTATTGGGGAGATCAGAGGGTTATTTTGTTGTTTTGATTTTTTATACTGGAAAATCCAAATTTCAATTGCCTTAGGAAAAAACCAAACCAAACAAAAAAAAAAAAAATCCAACCAACCAAAAAAAAAAATAAACCAAAAAAAAAAACACAAAGAAAAAATTAGTCTCACAGTGTTTCTTTAAATTTTTGTTTATTCCTGGAGAAATACCATTCACTGTATGCTAAAGCCTCCCCTTGACAGCTAACAATGTCAAAGTAAAAGCAAACCATTGCTGGCAATTGCCAGATGAATGACTCTGCCGAAGTGGAAGGCAAGGATTCAGCACTCTTAGAACCCAACTCTCTGCCCAGCTATCTCCAAGGAAGAACTGATTCAGTAAAAACCTCCACAACAGAAAATAAGAAAAAAAAGTGGTATTCACAAGTAAACACCTTTAAGTGCAGATGCAACCTAAGGATGAGAGCTGGACTGGGGTTGGACAGAAATCAACAGTCTGAAGATGCAGGAACAAAAGCAGCTTAGCATATTTTTCTCAGTGATGATTTTCCTCATAGTGATGAAAGCCCTCAGAAGCTTTAGGAGTTGTAAGGTGAAGGCTGTGAGACTCTACTCTCCTACAACTCACTCTTTAACTCTTTTACATGGCTTATGAGAAAAGCCTGTGTTTTTAGCAAGTTCTTTTGCAAAGCATTGCACTTTCTGCTTTAACTGTGATTTGTTCTTGACCAGCCGGATGATAAATTAGAGTGCTCAAGTAATTGGAATTTTGGAAAAAGCCAAGCACCAGCTGGGAATGAACTAGGAGAAAATTAGTGTCTGCTTCAAAGCCTCAGACACGCAAACTAAGAGGACCCCCATTGCAACACTGACAGCCAGGCACAGTCCCTGCAGCTGGAGACTATTCACTGGAGAAACAGAGAAGCTGGAACTGGTTTTTAGCCAGACCTACCTGGCTAGAAAGCACACAGGACCTTAATGAGCTCTCCACTGTAATTATCTGCTGATTATTCATTGTCAGAGTTGACTGTCCTAAGAAACTTCACCTTTTCAGGAAACACATGTAGAGCAATCCGCCTCAAAGTTTTGAACATGAGCAAAACCAAAGCATTAGTTTCCTGGGTTTTGGCATCATTAACAGTAACAGCCTTCTGGACTGCTAATTCAATTGTCATAATGCTCAGTGCTTTTCTGCGCTGACATCTCTCTTCCCACTTGAAGTCAAAAAACAACAGCCAGAAAAAAATGCATTTGGGCTCATAAAGGAGTGTACCTGGGATGCTTATGTTGTCTCATTACATTTACCACAATACTTCAAAATAAACACCAGAGGTGAACCTGGGATATTACTTCTTTACCCCCACAAAAAATTCTTCTTCACAAATGTGATCCACCACTAAATATGATTTCAATTTTTCCACTATTGTGTTTCAATGAATTTTGCTCAGTTTGTATTTAAAAATCACCAAATTAGAACATAGGCTATTTCCTGGGGATTAATAAGAAGGGCCAGCTGTGAAGAATGGATGGTCTCAGGCACAGCTGGGGACCACTAATCTCCCTGCACAAAATGAAAAATACTAAACTTTTCCTTAATGCCTTAGAGAGATCTAGTGGGGTCTGTAGGCATGCACCATCTGCAGAGACTTAGTTCAAAACTCTGCATGCTTCACATTGCTTGAAAACTCTCTTGGTAGTCCCCCTTCAAAAAACATTAACTTCTAATTAGGCAATAACAGGGATTAAATGAGAACAGAGAAAAATAAAGTTTTCTTGAGATTCAAGAACTCAAATGTACCAAGAAATGAAATCCAGGAATTAAATTCTATTCTCAGTAAAGAGCTAGCCTGAAAACATTCTGGGGAGGGATTGTCCCGTTGTACATATTTGAACAGCAACTAGCAAACACAGTTCAGATTTCTAGGCACTATTGTAACACAAAACAATAAAAATAGCTGCAGGAATTTACACAGAACTACTCCAAACAGCTCAAGCATAATCGTGAGTACCAAAGATGAAGGTACATTCATAGTAAAAGATTTTACCATGTACAATCAAAGATAAAATATTTCGCCTTTAAATAAAACAACAGAGGGAGATGAAATTCAAAACATCAACAGAGATGGTTGAAATTCAAAAGAAACAATATGGCTGATTTGCATTCTATTTTGTCCTACTTTCCTCAACACAGCCAGTTGCATTGACACCAACTAAGGTTCTCTCTTTATTGCTCATTTCTGGTGCACTCCTGGACAGACCCATCTCTTTTTCTGCCTTGTACTGGTACAAATGCCAAAAACTCTTCCACTAAAAAAAGGGTAGGGAGCCCAAATGGCAGGACACTGAAGAGGTCTGTCAATCCTGCCCAGATATCTATTTGAACACTTGGGGATAGAAAGGATAATTGTTGTGGGAACAGGGTATTTTGTCATATATTATTACTCTGGATGGAGGGTGAAGGAAAACTGCTGGCTCTCCTTGTAAAGTTATTGTATTTTCAATTGCTCACAAGGTCTCCCAGAGCTCAGAGGTATTCTGTTAAACACTGAAATAAATAAAAACTGCTGTCTGATTGGCCAGACATGAATAATTTCTACTACCCCCAGATGTATCCATCTAGGATGTGCTTATTTGCATGATATGTGAACTAATTGTTTAACACTAGCCCAGAACATAGCATTGTTCACTCAGAGAAAGCTACACAATAGAAATTTATTGACTCATCACACTACTATTTTTTAGCCAATTATGTGCCAGGATTTTTCCTTCAGATACATAACAATAGCAGAAAGACGCTTCATTTCCTTGGGACTATTACTCTCCTGGGTGGCAAAATTAAAATCAGCCTCTATAAAGCGCACTTGTGACAGCCTACAGCAACCCCAAACGGCACAAAGGGTGTATTTTGTGCTTATACACTGTAGGCAGCGATCTGGAAAACTTCAGGGGGAGTAGAGAGAGTGCCGTACAAAACCCAGTAAGGTGTGGATCAGCACAAAACCTTTTCACCACCTCTACCCCACCAAATGCTTCCACACGGGACAGTAGCCACCACAAAAAAAGGGGATCCAGAGGGGATGGGATGATGACAATCGCCTTAATTACTTACTAATCAGATGCTAGGTAGAAAATTCCTTTAAAAAAATTAGAACGGACGTATTCATTTTAGTTCTTTGGAGACAGCTGCCAGGTGGGAGGAATTATAAAGCCTTTCCCTGCGGGAGGATGGGGGCGGCCGTAAACACCCCGCGCCAGGTCCCAGTGCGCTCTCGCGCTCCCGCCCATCCCTGGGCGAAGCAGGAGGAATTCTCGTCACCGCTGTATCCCGTTAAATAGAGCAAAACCCAGCAGCTTAGCAGGAAAAGGGTATGTAAAGTGTGTGCAAACACACGTGTGCGGAGCAGGTGCCGGCCGCCGCCGCATCAGCGCTCTCTGCCGGGCTCCCGGAGCCGCCGACACGGCGGAGCCGCAGCCGGGACCGGCCGTGGGACCGGGATCCGTGCGCGGCCCACGATGCCTCTGCCGGCCCCGGCATCTCTGCACCGGCGGCAGGGCTGTTGCTGGCGTCTCGGACTGACAGAGGCGCTCCAATAAGCAGCTGAGATTATTAAAATAATACATATATTTATTTAGAGATAGACACAGACACATACACATCACCCCCCATCACACCGTCAGGCAAATCCCAGTCCTTAGGACACACCTCAACACATGCAGGGTGGAGCAGCAGATATAACAGATTATATAATTGAGTAGATAATAAGATGTTGCTGGGAAATGAAGCTGGTGAAAGGTCTGGAGCACAAGTCTTATGAGGAGTGGCTGAGGGAGCTGGGGTTGTTCAATCTGGTGAAAAAGAGGCTCAAAGGTGGGTGACCTTATCCTCTCTATGAGCATGTGAAAGGTGGGGATAGTCAGGTGGGGATTGGCCTCTTCTTCCAGGTAACCAGTGACAGCACAAGGGGACACAGTCTTAAGCTGCGCCAGGGGAGGTTTAGGCTGGACATCAGGGGGAGTTTCTTCACAGAAAGGGTGGTTAGACATTGGAATGGGCTGCCCAGGGAGGTGGTGGAATCACCATCCCTGGAGATGTATACGGAAAGACTGGATGTGGCACTCCATGCCATGGTCCAGTTGAGAACCTGATGCTGGGTCACAGGTGGACTTGATGATCTCCAAGGTCATTTCCAACCAAGCTAATTCTATGATTCTGTGTAGTAGTGGTACCCTCTGGGCTAAAGGCAGAGCAGTTTGTCATCAAACTGATCCACTTGCACAGCTTATGAAATGTGAAAAAGTGAGGAGGGACAACTTTTCATAACAGCATCTCATGACTTTTCATAACAGCATCTCAGTCTCATACACAGACAACACTGGCAACAATCCCCAACAGCAGTCTGGACAGCTGTTGGTGGACTTGATTAAAATTTCTATCAAATATTTACAGCAGGCAGCCTGTGCATTCCCTCAGAGCAGCCATAGCTGCTATATCCACTAAGCCAGGGACGATGGGTTCAGCAAGCACAAAGGTGCAGCCCGGTGGAAACGTCTTGGGCTACCTCATGCTAAACTCGTGCTGCAGCACAGAGGTTGTGCTGTGGCTAAATTATCCATTTGGATAACCTGGAGGCTGAGCTGTCTGTACAGGATCCTGCTGCTTGGGATTTAGTGCTTTTATAGTCCTGTTCTTACTGCCTAGGCAGATAACCTATGACTCAGACAGCCCAGCAGGAATGTATCCACAGCTGCAGACATCACATAACAGCATGTCTCTGCAAGGGGAACTTTTATGCCTTCTACAGTTATTCCTAGCTTGATTTTTCCAAATTCCTCTCCTTCCTAAGAGACCCTGTTGAAAGTCCTTTTCACTCCAAAAACATCTTCTTTACTTTTGGATGCTGCTAGTTTCAGTTCATATGAGCAAAGCCACTTTGCTCTTAACTGTTGCAGAAGTTTTCAAAGTTTGTGCTTTGAGCATTTTCCTTTATGAAATCTCAAGCTTTTGCTGGTTGATGGTCTTCTTCTGGCCATTTGGGAGTATTCCTGTTTGCTTTTCCTCCATAGCCTCCTACTAGATAAAAGAAACACTTGCAAAATAAAATAAACATTGTAGGTCAAAACACACATATCTGAACACCATTATAAAGCGGCTAACCCAGCTCTGGTTTGAGATATGAACTCTTTTCTTCAGTGTTGAGTAGAGTAGTGCTTTGGAGTCTGACACAGGCCTGTTGTGACTCAGGATCAGCTATAGCACTGCCTCTCAGTAACACACACTCCTCGCTTCGCATCGTGCATGTGAAAATTTCCATATGTTCAGTTATCATTTTTAAAATGTGGTTTCCTGTTTGCTTTTTCAGAGAATGCTTTTCCTTATAAAGTCTGCAATCCATAAGCACTCTGTAGCAAGTCTGGACTTAATTTGAAACACCACTTCCAGGTACCATCCTTATATCTGCTGTAAAACATGTGCTTTTCTTATTTTTAACCCAGGTACATTTTTAGTTCTTAATGCAACAAACACTTGTTGCAATCGGTCTGTGCCTTTCTACTCTGTCAATGTATGAGGAATGTTTTAGAGAGAAATCCTCTAGAACTCATTATATCCAATTTGTTAGATTTCCTTTCACCTCCTGAAGTTTTATTGAACAGTTCTTGAACTTTTATTGATTCTACCTTCTCCTATAAACAAAACAAGAGGATGAAAGAAGAAAAGATAGTCCTTGTTTCACAAACCAAAATTTCATCCAGAGTGCTAAGCTTCAGAATGGCTAAATAGTTGATGCCATTTCCATATATACCTCTCCCTTTAACTTTTTGGCAGAATTTATAGTCTTCTAGAAAGGCAATCAACAAAAAGACTGTTCTTCACATAGCTGATCGATCTGCATACATCATTTGGCAAACTGCAATGCCTTTTAAATTATTTTCTGTAAGGGAACGTTGTGCTCTCTCCAGAAAGAATATTTGGCCAGTCACACATGTCTCCAGGTTTCCAGTAAATTAGCTGATGAGTAACAGAGGTGGTTACAGTAGCCTCTCTTTACTGCCTGTAGAAAACCTCCAACAATTTATTTGCCAGGGGCTTGGCCATGACCCAGAGCAGAGCTCTGAAAGCAAGCAGGCAGCTGCATACCTAACTTGGGCTAATACCTGGGCTTTGTGGAAGTGGTTTAAGAAAGATGTGTACAGTCATGTGGTATTTTAAAAGACTGTGAGCAATTTCTGAAGTAGAAATCCTGAAAACAACTTTTTCTAAAAAAAAAATGAGACAGAAACTCAGACTTTTTTTCAGGACTACTAATGCTGCTGTTTTTCAGTGACAGTCCAAAGTAGGGTGTACTGCAGAGTGTTGTGTGATTGCCCCTCATTCTGTGGCATCATGAGGGAAAAATCCATTAGTTAAGGGTCCCCACGGCAAGGCTGTGGCTGGCTAATGTGGCTACAGAGGGAACCTGAAGCAGGTATGTTTTCCTTGTTCCTCCTTGCTATGGCTAGAAGAAATGAGAGCCTCAGCATGGACGAAATTGGAGTCTGCTCCTCAGGTACCTTCTCTTTGGGAATAGGTGAGTGGGGAAAAAATGTGAATTTTCCCAGAGACCCCTCTGCTTGTGGATGCAGAGCAGGCAGGCAGTGCCTTTACATCTCCTGGCAAGACCTGCGAGTCACTCCATTATGACCCAGCCCACCACGGGATTTTCTCCCTCCCGAAGCAACCTGTCCTCACACCACATCATGGCTAAGGAGAAGTCTTGCCAGCTCAGTAGAGGCTGTGTACATCTATTACCAGTCAGAGGGCACAAACTTACTACAGCTGTAGCAAAGGAAGGAGCAATGCCTGGGCCTTATTCGAGTTTTTAATATCAGCTTGATCAAAGACTTCTCTTCCTCTACCAGACTAAAACTATGAACCATGGAGAAACCTGAAGATGCAATAATCTTACAATTTTGCAGTACACTGGTTTCCTTCTCTGTTTTGTCAGTGAGGGTGTGCTGGCAGTAAAGAGTAGGGTCCAGACTGCAGAGGCAGTGGCAGATGCCTAAACAGAAGTTCTTTGGCAACAAGAGATTAAACTCTGGTGTCACCCCTAATCACTCCTCTAGTCCTCCCTCTGCTGAGACTGACAATTAATGCAACAATTAGCAGGCTAATTAAAAATTAACAGACTGCAATAGCTCAGTATAAGATTTTGTACTAATTACTTTTTTTCCTTTGTCAAATACACTAATATAACAAACTCTATCATTAATAGATCACCTATAAGCATAAGAATCTATACAGGCAAAGCACCATTTCCTTCATCATCTTGAAGATCAGAACAGAAGACAAAGAGTTTGACAGTTGTTTGCTTGAGTGCTTTACCTCAGAAGGGTTTGTTTTACAGCTTAAAGGCTAAATACAAACAATAAATGGCAAACGTCAAGGCTGATCAGCTTGCTGGCCATGTACCTTGTTGCCTTTGTCCCTTATCTCTCCAGGATCCCATTAGAAGAGAAAATCATTAGAAAATAAATTGAAATTACTCTCAATGTCCTTAATGCAATGCATTCTATTTTTCTCCTGACCATATTTCAACCACATGTCTCAAGTTTCTGTGTCCTAATTGACTCTGTGAAGCTCCCCCCAAGCATGTTTATAGGCCACATTTTAAAAAGAAACACATTTTAAATTAGGGGTTGTATGACTAGAACTTGAGGAAGCATCTGCAGTTTGCTTTTGCAAATGTTCTGTGGTGAGGTAAAGAATTATTTTTTTCAAGCTTTACAGAAAAAAACTTCTCTTTTTGAAAATGTTTTCTGGGAAGAGTTTCTTTCATTTGATAATGCTTTTGATTAGAGAATGAATATTCAAAATATTTGTGTGGGAGAGGCAGGAAAACATCAATTTTTTAGCATAATTTTATGCATCAGTAGAATTAGGAAAAACACAGCCATTCTCCCTAGCTTTATGGCTCCTTATCACTCACATATTCCTCATTTCAGGGGACATAATTTGGTTTAATATCAAGATATCTATCAAAACCAAGAAATTGATGTTCCCTCTTAATATTTCAGATGTAACTAATTTAAACTCTAAAGATTGGGTAAGTGTAATCTTGAATTAAATTAACAGACTTATTTCCATGGGTCTTTGAGATTCCTGTCTGGATGGTTCTTTGTGGGTTCTTTTCCTTTCTTTTTGGATTTTTATCATATGTTGTATCATTTATTTGGATCTTAGAAGATTAAGAAGTATGTCTAGGCCTCAACACCACGGTGCCTGAGTGTCTCCTAAATTATTAAAAACAGATATAGCAACAACATGAACATCTATTTTTATGTATAGTGCAATCATTACTACTCTGACCCCAATTCAGAAAAGGATGTATAGTCTGAAAAAGCCCCAAACAACATATGTCTAACTGAATATTTGTATGAAGCACATCTAACTGGCAAGTTTCAGAGAACAACTGGAGCTAAATGAGGTGTTTCTGTAAGCCATATATTTCATCATATATTCAGCCACCAGTGCCACATGAAAATAGAACTGCAGAATAACACTATTGGTATTGAATGAAATATAACTTGGGACCAGTTTCAAAACAGTTATACTTTGCTGTTAAATTATACCTGAATATAAATTTTCTGCTTATCTAACTGTTTCTTACAGAGGTTTTCTTTTTCTTCAGTGTCACTCATTCTGATAGATGTGTGTAAATGGAGCTAGGAATAAATAGTCCATTTATTGCAGCCGCAGAAGCAAAACCCAGAAGAAAATTTGAGGTTTAAATTAGTGGCAAGTAAATTAAAATTATAATTTCTGAGAATGATTTCTGGTCTTCTGAAACTGTTAAAGATGAAATAGTACATTGGTTTATATTGGCTTACAATGCCTTTGTCAGTTGCAGAAAGGACCAGTAATCAAAGGGATGATTTCTTCATGGAACTAATACCAAACTAATAACTTCAAACTATGCAGTAATAAAGCTACAGAGAGCCCATATAGAATTCAGTGGCTGTTGGGAACCATTTAATTCAGTTTGAAGTTGTTACACAAAGCTATGAAGCTTTTGGCTTTGCAGCAGCAAAATCTGGTTGAAAACAAAGATAGTTTCCTTTCTGCAGTTTTCTAGTCACAAAGCCATGCACTCCATCCAAACAAAACTGCCACTGGTTTGCTAAAAATCTGTTCCATCCAGTTTGACTCAGTTGTTTTGCTCCTATGTTTCTAAGGAAATAATGTGCATCAGTGATTTTCACTCTGTCTCTGGAGACCCTTATAGGTCTGCAGTCATATTTTAAGTTATTTAAGAACAGCAATTCAAAAAAGCATTTCTATGACTAATCACCTTAATTTGGGGATTTAGGGGCTGTGGTCTTCCTGGAAAAAAACTGATGGCCTGCCAACAGTAAAATAAACCTCCATTTTTAATATGTGCCTTTTATTTGTATATATACATCCATTTTCCCATCCAGGTGCAGCAGTGAGATTCACATCCCCATTCCTGGGACATTTGCACGTTTCCCTGTCACATCCTCTAGCTGAGTCAGGTTACAGCATTTGCACTCCTCACTGAGGCTGCAAATAGCTACCAAGGTCTTGCCACTCACCACCCTGACTCTGAAGCCAGCATTGGTCTGATCCCAAATTTTGGGGAGATGAACTTCACTTTCTGTCATACCAAAAAACAAAACCCTCGTAGGGAGCCACTAGATGGCACTTTCAAAACATGGTTTTGCACTTTCTGTCCAGCTAGTGTGAATCTGGGTGTGGATCCCAAGGTGCACCATAAACCTTCAGATTTATTTTATCTATTTGCTAAACAATAAATGCTGCTGTCTGAAACTTACAGTGACTGCCTTTAGCAACAGACATCTTCAAAAGGTAGAAAAAAACAAGTGTACTTTTTCACAAAGGACAGAGTTTCTCCTCCTTTTCCCCATGCCATCATCCTCTCTGGAGTACAAAGTCATCAGTATTTAACTGTGGGCATGCTTATTATGACACCCAATAGCCCTTATAACATCTGTCGGGGGAGAAACAACATAACTTCACAACAGATGAGATACATGGTATAGTTGAAGCAGCAGTCTCCTTCCTTGTTTAGAAACTATACAAGAGCCCAGTTTTTACAGCCATGAGACTAGAAAATCCATTGTATTTTGAGTATATTTTGTATGCCTCTTTCCTCTTTTTATCTCTTCTCAGGCATCCATTCCAGAGGCAACTTTGATGAAGGAATTCAGTCTTAAAAAACAGAAAATGAAAAAACCTGGTTTAGGAAATAGCTCTTCAGGGCAGGGCTGTCTGCCTCTTTATGTTTCTCTAGGACTCAGCACCATGACATTCAGTGAGATCTCAAAACCTTCCTGTAGATGATGCCATAAAAAATAATTCCATCATAGAACATCATAAGGTGTTGCTAATTGCTATTAGAAGTTTAATGACTAATTCTTTTACCCCAAGCAGAAAGGATGGAAAGATGATGTGATTGCAACAGAGGGTCACCACCTGTTTAGCCCCTTTATAAGAGGATTTCAAATTAAGGTAACATTGCAACACCTGACAAAAATAAATTGTTAGGTTGTGTGCTGATATTCAATTCCAGAGTTCAATTCCATGGACTGAAATTTTCTAGTTTTACTTTTGCTTTCATCACTCATTGCCTACTCCTGTCTAGCAACAATCTGTCAGCAGACGCTTTCAGTCCTTGAATCTTGTTAATTTTTAGAACTCTGGACACACAATACATGGGGTTGACTGGGGCTTAATGGTTCTGGGTGGTTTTGTTTTCATGTCACTAGAAAGGCTGCTGTTATAAAAGCTGTGTGACCTCAACTCTTGAAACATTTTCTGCAGATGGAGTAAAATGGGTAATCCATGGCAGTATCTGTAGTACAGTATGTATTTGGTTGTTTGAGATACAGGAAACATGAAGCTCTGGGAGAAAAGTTCCCATAGTTCAGACTTCATGGTCAAGAAAAGGGAAAGAGGACAGCTGTGTCTGTGAACCAGACAAAGCTTTGTTCCACTGAGCTAGGTTTTTGGATAGCATAAAGAAATCTTGTTAACCGTGCCAGTCTGCTTAATCTGCAAGGATTGGAAATTTTTGGTTGCAAGGAAGCATTTTAAGTGTCTTCCAGAGTATTTGCATTGTGCAAACATGCAGAAAGACAGGTTTTATGAAAATATATAGGTCATACACACAAACAAAACAAAAAAGCTAAAAGAACCTCTTCAGGTGCAAAGTTGAGCAAGTCAGCATCAAGAAATACCAGAATTTAGGCTACCTAAGGACCATTATTTAGTTCCTTTGAGTTTACAAATTCTGGTAGTCTTTATTTTCATTATAACAGGCTGGTGGTATTTCTTTTCATACTAACACTAATTTGTTGAGAATATATAACAGATTATCATGTTATTTTGTCATCAATATATATTTTATCTGCTGTCATTTGATGTATGATCCTTACTTGTTGGACATTATTTTAATCCTTCTAAGAATTGGCTCACCAACCTTTCTAAAGTATCAGTGTTTTAAATAGCTAGAGGTTCTATAAATCATTTATTTCCATAAGATCTCTGTAAATAGAGGATTAATGAGACAAGATATTTTACAGATTGTTTATGAAGCAGAGGTTAAAAATATTCCATTTGGCTGCTTAGCTGAAATTCCTACAATATGATTTTTGCATATTTACCATTATATTACCCATCAGTTTACAGGTATTCATGTAGTAAATTAAATAGAAACCCCTTTTTTTTCATGAGTTCTGAGTGACTCATTAGCATCAAGACTAGAAGAAGCAAATAATTTCAATGAAGAATCATATACATCATAATCAAACATCTTTTCTCCTTTTCTAGCCTTTTGTTTGATTTCCTAATGTTTGTCCATATGTGTGACAAAAGAGAGAAATGTAGACGTAAAAATCATGTCTTCATTACACGGCCTTAACAGTAAAATTGTCACAGTAGGAAAGCTGGCATTTTCTTTGTGAATCAGCCCTAAAGGGAACTGCAGCATGATACTTTGTCTGTAAAATAGCAATCCTTTGAAATGACCTTTTGGTGAAGATACAGATTCCTTTATCCATTCAAAAAGAACCAGTTTTGTACACCAGTCTGTATCATACCCTTGTCCTTAGCTCTCTTTGCCATATTTTCTGTAGTTCTAGATTCCTCAGCTACTAAGACTGCTTTTGTGTTTTTATATTGGATCCTTGATCCTTGCCCCAAATTTCTTTGCCCAAACTTTGCCTGATTTTCCTGCTACCACTAACTTCTCCATTCAAGCTGCCTCCTACAATCCTACCAGTGACTCCCAATCTAAGTCTTCAACACCTGGCTTCTTGAATCTCAATGACTCTGGCTTTGTAATGCATTTATTTATATCTTTCCCTGGATTTCTCAGGGTAAATACTCCTCTAATGCATAAAAGAGAACCATTGTTTCAGGATTTTCCAGGTATATCCTGCAACTTGGGACAGTTGGTCTATTGTGGCTTCTAAAGTCTTACATTTTAGTTAAACTATGTTCTGTGTGGGGATTATTTTTATGAGAATAAGGATTCTTTCATTTAGTGTTCCATACTTACTCCAAATTCACATTTGCCATTAATTTGTATCAACAGTCCTAACTGTTACACATGTAAAGGAAACCTGAGGAGAGGAATCTTTGAACACAGAATGAGCTGGTGCCCTTGAGTCATCTCACCACTTCACATTCTTCACAAGCATAACCCTTGACTTTTTTACACCTTGGATAGGATATGATACCAATCAAACCACAATGCCTAACTGCAAAGAGAAAGTACAAAGAGTTTGGAAAGTCATTAATATGGAGAGGAATCTCTGTCAATACATATTTTACATCTGCAGCATTTTCACACAAAGTTACTGATAATATTGTATATCCTTTCTGGTTTGGAAATTTCTCTGTGGAAGTCATCAGACTCAGAGCAGTGTCTTAAAATTACATCATCTACTTGTATTCTCCATTATTATCTTCTCACCATTGTTTTTGCTGTTATTGTGCAATTTGATAATTGACAGTTATCAAGACAGTTATTGTGCAATTTGATAATTAAATAAGACCTATGATAATTGACAAGAATAGGAGATGACACAGGATAATGCAAGAAAGACGAAAGTCTAAGGAGCAAGGATTCATTCTATATAAGACACAAATTACAATACCCAATATCATTTTTGTTTCTCCTGTCATATGATTCCTATAGGTAGAATTAAGAGATCAAATAAAATTACACAAAGAATCAAGTTTTAGGGGTCTTTTCCTCTGGAATAGTGAAAATAAGTTCATATGCTTGTGGTTTGGTTGTTTAGGGTTTTTTTAAAAAGAAATAACTCACATGTCATTTAGACACTTGTATAAGGGGCCAAGTTAAAAAATGCTTTCCAGACTGAATGGCTGGAAATGGCTGAATTGCTCTGAAATTGTTCTTTCCAAATCAGTACCCCAGGTACTGAGATGTTCTGCTTATTCAAGCACAGAGTTTGAACAAACTACTATTAAGAAATACCACTACATAAAGGGTATGACTAGCATGTCTCACAGAAAATGCTTTGGTGTGCAAAATTGCTTAATTGTAGATGAAAGATTATTATCTTAGCATGAATAGCTGTGACTCACAGTCTGACTAAGCAGAGTCTGAGTGAGAAACAAAAAGCAAATTCAGGGAAACTAGGTTTTATCTGCTAAGGAACAGGCTATTTTAGTTCAAGTTTTGTTTATATCATCAGGTTATCAGAGGACACAAAGCTCTAAAGATGCGACTTGCGTGTTCCAGCATATCTCCTGCTCCTTCTTTGGACACCCCTGTTTATTCATTTCACACGCTACAAAAGGAATTGCCACATCCACTCCAAGAGACAAATTGTCCAGTAAACAACACAGAAGCAAGGGTGAGGACTTCTCAAAGCAGCCCTGGCATGTGCAGTACATCAGACTGCTATCAGCCTTGAGGACACCAGCGTCACATCCCATGAAGGAAAGATTG
>VZRH01000523.1:2725-15616 GCA_013397555.1 Urocynchramus pylzowi | reverse complement strand
TTTTTTTTTTTTTAATCTCACAGTACTTTACTGAACTATTACACTTTTTGTAAAGGATCTTCAGGTCTCACCACCAAATTTCAAAATAATTGTAATTCAGATAAAATGCCTAAGCCTAATACTTCCCATTGGCATGCAGCCAAGCCCTGCTTGTTCCAGATATTAAAAGTGAGATGGCAGAAAGGTTTCCCTCTCTGGAAACAAGCAACACGGCCCCCCTGGATGGGCAGTGGCGGCACTGGGGACAGCCCTGTGCCATCCCTGGTGGTTACGGCTTCCTGGCGGGAGCAGTTCCCTGCCTCTGTAGGGAGCAGGTGTGGCCAAGGCCCAGACCTAAGCATGTTTTGTCTCCAACATTCTGAGTATTGCTACAGCAAAGGTGTGATCAGAGCAGGGGGGGCCCTCAGAGGTGGGGCAGCACTCCTCTGAGCCAAATTGTTGCTCTGCCTTGAGGCTTGTGCTCACTCCACCCCCCGACTCATCTCCTAGAGGAGGTCTGTGCAAAAAAACCATGCAAAAATCCTTGTTAACATTAGCGGCAGGCACCAAATATAAAAAGAGAGTGGACTGGGCCACCTCACTCTCCTCTCTTTCTTATTGTCTTGCAGCCCCAGCTCCTGACCATCCACGTGACAAGACCAGCCACTGGGATCTAAGGACTGGTGATATTCTTTATTTTCTTCCCTCACTTTGCCCAAGCAAAGCACAGCTCTCATATTCTGCTCTGTGACCAGAGAATACTGGTGCACTGTGGTGGAAGTGACAGACTCTCTGTTTGTCATCCAGTCCCTCTAGGACCCCTGAGATTTCCCACTGATCCTCTTAACACCATGGTACTCTGCTTGGAAACACTTCCAAATTCATCATGGTGAAGGAAGGTGGCAATGCAGCAACAGCAGACACCTTGTTGAATGCCTGGAGACCCATGGGAACGCTGGAGGTGGGGCCATTCTTTCTGTGCCCTATCTTCGTTATGTGGTAAGGGGACTTTTTCCATGTGGGGATAAATGCAGCTTCTCCCGGGGGAAGCCTCAGCGAGGGGTCAGTTTCTCAAATAAGCCTGGTGCCAACACATGCTGAAGGGAAAGTCATCCCACAGGCAGCGGGACAGGCCAAGCAGGACAGTCTGCTCAGGATGCTGCACATCTGAAGGACACCATTGGTTTGGAGCCAATTGTTTTGACTTTATTAAATCACAGCTACCCTCCCTCCTGCTTCCGGGCACCAGCAGCACAATGCTCCCAGTCTGAATCCTCGTTTCCGCTCAGCCTTCGGACTCCTCAGGATGCAGGTCATCTGAACCGCCAGGCTAGAGACAGAGGGATCGCTGTCTCTCTGCAGGGGCTGAAGGGCTGTGACCAAAAGGAACAGAACCAAGATGAACTCCTGTGTTCGCAGAGATCCCCAGACATCCCCTCCCATCCACGCTCCGCGCTCACCACTGCAGATCTCATCCAGCTTCTCCATGCTTTGGACGTGCCGTGCAGCCAGCCCTAGGCACAAAGCTCCATCAGCTCCTGCTCCCTAGCGTGCTTCCAGCAGCCTGGCCCCTGGCCCTGCCTTCTCCCTTAACAGGGGTCGCCCCAGGAATTACCAGCAGTCTAGGGGAGCGGAACTGAGCCAAGTGGCCACCAAGGCCAGCTGCAGTGGTGGCACAGGGAGGGCTGAGACTCTGCACACAGGAGGGACAGGGTAGTGCAGCAGCAGGAACAGGGGCCAGGCTGCCCAAAGGGGATCTCCAGGGACTGGGGCTCACCAATGAACCTCACAGCCACCTCTCGCACAGTGGCCTGAGGGTCCTTGAGGTACAGCAGGCTCTGGTGCAGGTACTCTTCAGCCCTGATCTTGTCCTTCACCAGCTAGAGAGAGAACAAGGGGATGGGCACGTCACACAGCTCCCCAGTTGGCTAGGACAGTCCCTCCTGCAAGCACTCATCATTATCGAGAGCCCTCCCTCTCAATGGGAGCAGGGAAGGGAAAGACCCCTTGGGCCTCTGTTCTTGAGGATAGAAACAAGGGTGTAGCTCCAGGCTGTGGGCTCAGGGCTGCAGCAGGGCTGGTGGGGGCTTTGGGTACAGGGCAACTCTCACCCAGCCTGCACCCTGGGGCTTGTCCTTACCAAGCACTTGCCGATCCTCCATGTCTGCTGCGTCTCCAGCAGGTGCTTGAGCTCCTTCCACTTGAGGAGCTTGGCAGCAGCAAGGAGGGCTTCCCCAGAGGCCTGCAAAACAGCAGAAGCTGTGAGATAGCACCATGGCTAGCAAAGGAGACCTCTGGGCTTTGTTCCTGAGGTGATCCTGCCTTTAGGAAGCTGGGATATGCTCTCACCAAAGCATCTAGGGGTCCCTTGAGGACAGTCCTGAGGTACAGGATGGAGGCTCAAAGCCCTGGCCTCCAACACATGCCAGGGACAGCAAAGAAACATGTGGGGACACACCTATTCTGGCTTTGGTGACCATGGGTTGCTGCCAAGTCCTGCTGGAGCCGGTAGGGCAGGTGCTGGAAATGGCCATGCCAGCTTCTCCACCCCTGCTCACACTGGTTCTGCAGGGACCCTTCCCACAGGCTGTGCTGGGGGAGCACTGTTCACTGCCATCAGCCCACCCCTGTCTGTGTCACTGCTCAGCCCTGAAACCTGTACCTTGGCCACACCAGGGCTCTGGTCACTCATGCGGAAGAGGAGTGGGACCAGTACACTCCTTATATAGCTGTTCCTCCTCTTGTTTCTCCCCACCACTGACTCCAGCTGGTCTCTGAAGATGCAGATGGAGAGCTCTCGCAGCTGGCTGCACTCCTGGTAGGAAGGAAGAAAGATAAGCTTTGGAAACAGCAGCTCCCTGCCCACTGTGATGGGGCGTGGTCGTGGCTGAGATGAGGGGATATGCTCTAGGGTAAAATTCCACAGTGGGGAGAAGTAGTGCTGGGCTGCAAGGCCCAGAAGCCACAAGAGCCTGGAGGAGCAGAGCCTGCTTTGAGTGCTGCTCACACAGCTGTCACTGCCCAGTGCCTGTCTCAGGGCTCAGGGTCCCACATCAGCCTTACCGAGTCAAAGAGGAGCAGGAGGTTTTCCATCAGCTGCCCAGTGATGGGGCTGCCCACAGTCTCCTCTAGGTTTTGAATTGTGGTGGTTTTGCCCATCACATTTTTAAAGAACATTAGGCTCTTTATCTTGAGGTCTGCACTGCCAGCCTGTAGGACCCCCATTATATCTGGCAGGAGGACCTGCATTTTTCTTGCCTGTATGAAAGACAGTTTATTTTTTGTGAGAAGATTCACACCTGGAAAACTCCTCGGCAGCCACCAAGCCCCACCATGGCAGGGAAGGTGCTTGGAGCAGTCACCTCCCTGCCTGACACCCAGACCAGGACAGGCCAAGCTAAGCCATCACGTTACCCACAGCCCCAGACTCCAGCTGTCAATGCAGCTGTCCCCAGCCCTGCTCACCATGTCTTGCATTTCTGACAGCATGTGGAGGACTCCAACCAGCAAGGAGGCTGTCACCAGTCTAGGATGCCTCTGATTGCTCTCAGTGTCAGACTTGTCACCCAAATTCTTGGATGGAAGCTGTCTGGAGGACGGCTGCAGGAGTAAGCACAGCAGTGAGATACACCGGCAGAGCCTGCAGGCTCGTGGCAGGGGATCAAGGCCTTTTCTGGTAACTCACAGCCAAGTCAGGGATGCAGGTGCCCTCTGCAGTAGAGCTGGGAATGTTGGTCATCCAGAGGAACCGAAGCAAGCTAACAAACACCATTAATATCTTCTCCCGAATCTGGGACTTGTAGAAGATCTGACCCCACAGCTGCAGGGCTGTGCTGCAAGGCAGAGCACTCTGTCAGCAGGGCTGCCTTGGCTGCAGCATGGCCTGGGCCAGCCTCATGGGGCTTGGGGTGCCCAGGGCCCCTGCCCAGGCAGGCAGGAGGGGGCTAAGGTGGTGTTCCCCCGAAGCAGCACAGTGGCTCTGGGCTGGCTTAGCCACCTTTGGCTGCTGCAAGCCCTGGCAATGTACCAGGGCTGGAAATCTTGGTGGGATGGAGAACCCTGCTTCCTGAAGGTGTCCTGCAGCATTCTTGAAGTCAGAGAGGTCTCTCTTCCCACAGCAAACAAGCCCCCAGGATGGTCAGGGCCAGTACCTGTCTCCTTGTGGAGCGATGTTCAACAGTGCTGTGACTACCTCCTCAGGGTACTTGTCAGCCATCTTCATAAGCAGGGAGTCAAAGCAGTGCCGAATTGCTAGTTTCTGGATGTCTTGCAGGCTGTCATAGATGCAGCTCACAATCTTTTGCACCTGGAGGGAACACAGGTGAAAGTGGTGTTGCCACTGAAGTGCAGCTACATCCTCAGCTGCCCTTTCCATCCCTCTCTGTTGCCTTAAGGTGGCTTTGGGTGCCTGAGACACTTGGGTTTGGGAGGGAGGGATGGAGAAGAACAAGGCCTGACAGGGCTGAAAGGCAGGGCAATCCAGCCACAGCCACTTACATCCTTCAGCCAGAAGTCCGGGTCTCCCATGGCTACTTCCAGAATGTGTTCTGCCACCGTCTTGTCAAAGACAGTGGTTTCTGTCATTACGTCCATGGCTGCAAGGATGATGTGTGTCCTCTCAGAAGGCATGAGGTACCTTTCAAAGGGCTATGCCAGGAAGGAAGGGAGCAAAGTCATGTCATACCAAGCACCTTGATGGTGCTGCTTAGCTGGCTAGAGTGTCACAGGGTGCTGGCCTTACAGAGAACCAGGGCTCCCTGGTGGGCAGGAGGGAGGGAGCTGCTGCTGGGACACCAGAGTGCCACCCTCAGATAGTCCATGCTTGGGGGACAGCAGGAGCTTTCTCATCAGAAAAAGCCTCTCATCAGTGAGGCCACATCAGCCCCTCTGATTCTGGGTGCCTTTGCTCACACAAGTGCCCTGCCCACGGCACAGACAAGAGTGCCAACAAAGGAGGAGCTCATTACCTTGGTATTGTGCAGGTTGACACAACACAGCAAGGAGGTGGTGCCACCTTCTCCATGGAGCTGTGTGTTAGCCTTTAGCCTTGACCTGCCTAAAGAGTGGGGCAGACACAGAAGTCAGTAAGACAGAGCAGCTTTGCCAGCATTCTGGAGGGTGTCATACTGGGGTTCACAGACCAGCAGGGTTGAAGATGGTGAAAGGAAGGAGGAAGGAGAGCAGCAGAGAAAAGATCCTGGATTGAGGAGAGTGCTTGGCTTCAGCAGCAAATGACTGCTGGATGATACGGGAAGCATCCAGAGGGGCAAAGACGGCCAAGCAGAGAGGCAGAGCTTTGAGATATCTGTGTGAAGGGGAATGAAGTCCACCACAATGTCCCTTATCATTTTGCTCACAGATGAATTCACTGAGGTAATGAAGAGTGTTCAAAGCTGTTTCCTTTCCTCTGGAGGAAGTTTGTAAAAGGAGAAGACGTCCCAGCAGCTGTCCAAGGATTGAGATCTGGATGTCTTCATAGCAGACAGTGCACTCCTTTCTAATGAAGAGGTCCCATTCCTGTGCAAGGGAGGCAGAAGGGCAGCAGGGCTGACAGCAGGCAGCTGGTGCTGAAGCCCTGCACTCGAGAGTGTGTCCAGGGCTGGATCCCTGATGAGTCCAGGATTTACAGAGCCCACATCCCAGAGCAGTCAGCTGGGCAGCAGCCCCAGCAGGGAAGAGCGTCATGGACTGTCTAGAGGGTGCCGTGGCCTTACCTTCTGTGTGGAATAGTGGTACAGGAACCGGCTCAGCATTTCAATCCTCCCCAAGGCCCTTGACCACACTTCCTGTATCTCAGAACTGGTGAAGTCCAGCAGCACCTGGGCAGAGAGAAGCTTCTGGTGAGCCCTGGAGCAAACACCCGCTTCAGCAGCAGCAGGGCAGCTCCAGCCCTGCGTGGGACTTGCACTATCCCTCAGGGCTTCCTCTGACCTCGAGCAAAGCCTACAGCAAGGCTCCTGGCCCTGGACTGCCTTGTGGTCTGGGACAAAGGCCCTGGGCCAACCATGCAGGAAGACAGGTGCCACCCTCTGTGCTCCTGAAGGAGCCTGGTAACAGCCCCTGCTTCCCCATGGGAGGTGGGCACTGTCCTGCGAGGCACTGGTCTGGGGGGAGCACTCACCCACGAGTGGGCAACACCTCCCCTTCAGGATGAGGAGCAGCCCTGGGACCCCCACTCTTTGCACAGGCCATACCTGCAAGATGTTCTGCAGCTCCTCACTGATTTTGGAGGGAGGAGAGCTGAGCACTATTGCCCTCAGCATGGAGTCCATGCTTCTCAGAGTCTGCAAGGAGGTCAGAAAGTGGTGGCAGTGATTCTTCACCTGATCTGAGACTGATCTTTGCTGCCAGTGTCAGGGGAGGATGCCCATGCTGCCCAGGAGAGACCTAGGAGCTGGCAGTCTGCTGTGGACAGAGCAGCCTGCAGGGTTGGACATGGCTGGGCCCTGAGGAGGGGATGGAAGGACTAGGGCAGGAAAGCAAAGCTGAGACCCTACCCTGCCTTGGACCTCTGATCATGGGGCAGCTCATGGTGGCCAGGAAGCAGCTCAGAGGGACTGGGAGCTAGGACAGCTCACTCAGAACTTACACCTTTTAGGAGGACTTGTTGATGTCTGTTTAAGTGAGAGCGTGGAGGAAGCCAGAAGACAGTTCTGAAGCATGTCTCTAGGAGGCTTCTCTTTTTGTCTTCCAGCACCACTTCCACTGTCTTGCTGAAAGAGAGAGCCTATCTGGATACTGGGAGCAGAGCCTTGAGGCCTTGTGCTGAGGGATGCTGTCCCCTGGGGGAGGGTCCCTGGGAGGGATGGGCAGGTACCTCAACATTTCAATGGTGAGCATGGCCACCTGCCGCAGCTCTGTGCTCAGCTGGTACCAGGGCTCATCTTCCAGCAGCACCTGCAGAGCACAAAGGAGCTGCCACCCAGCAGCTGCCAGCACCCAGCCACCAGACCCTAGCTCTGCCCAAGTGCTGCTCTCACAGGGTGCCAGTGCTGGGGGCTTTGCCCTCTTCCCCCGAGCAGTGGGTGTCCCCTCACCTGGATCCTCTCTACCAGGTCGTATCTGCGGCAGAAGTCAATCAGGCGCCGTGAGGAGCCAAAGAACGCGGTGTTTATGCACAGATCCATGATTTTGTAAAGAAGGGTGATCTTGCATCTCACATCCTGGCAGCCAGGGGACAGATAGACAAACAGAGAGCATGAGGAGCGGGGATACACAGCCAGCAGGACTGGAGTTCTGAGGGGCAGCACTATGTGGAAGCAGCAGCCCTGTCCAGCCAGGACACCTCCAGCAGCCCAGCAGCCGAGCCTCTGCCAGCAGATGCTGGAACAGTCTCTGTCCAGCTGGCCACAGTTACCTGGCCAAGGTTACTGGCAAGGATCTGGATGGACTCCACAACTTCCTCTTCCTCTCTCGACATTTGTAACCAGCTGGCATCTAAAAGAGGGATAGAGCAGGGAGGGCTACTGAAGGTCTGGCAACCGGAGAGAGCAGAAGAGGATCTGCCCAGGCCCACGTACTCTCCCCTGGCATGGCCTTCCCATGTAGCCCCCAGCTGAAGGGTTCCCAGCAGAGGAGCTGCCATGCCAGAGCACGGCATGGTGGGGAAAGTGCCAGTGCCCCAGGCTGAGGAATGTCCTGGCAGACAGATAGGAAAAGTTCAGCATTCCACAGCATTGCTGCCTCCCACAAGCCAGCTGCCCTTCACTGCCCACACCGTAAAGCAGGAGCTGGGGCCCCTCCTTGGGAGAGGCTGTGCTGGGGCCAGTGTGCAGGGGCAGCCCTGAGGCAGCCCCAGCATTCAGGCATAACACCCACCTTCCAGGATCCTTGCTGCCAGCATGCTGGGGAAACATGATCCTGGCATTGTGCAGGATGTGCTGGCAGACCCAGCCCTGCCCAGTCCAACAGGGCCCCCTTACTCACTCACTCCCTCACCTGTCTGCAGCGGATCCACCACAATCATCTGGCAGGGCTCTGCTGGAGAGTTGCTTTTTTGGGGAGCACCATCCTCCACCCAGGCCATCCTGAGCTGGGTAGGGCGTGTCTCCTCCATTCTCCAGGAGAAAAAATGAAAAGTGAGAAAGGGACAAGTGAGAAGCTTTGGGGAAAGACCTCAGCATGGCAGGGACTGCTGAGACAGCAGGGGAAGTTGGGCTATGCTTGGAAGCTTCCCACCTTGATCTCTGTGATCTCATCCTATCCCATCATCCTGCTGGACACAGCAGCTGTACTGACCAGATGTGCTCTAGTGGGGTGTCACAAAGGGCCCCCCTGTGACCACAACCTGCCCCTAGCACCGTTGCAGTGTTTGTAGACATGGAACCAGCCCCTGGCTGTGGGTGCCCACAATGAAGAAAACCATGCTATATGTTTTTACATAATATATTTTCAAGTACACCTTATTTTAAAAAACACAAAACAATAAAACAAACAAAAACCCCCACCAAACAAAAACCAAAAAAACTTTATTATTACATTGTTAAAAAAAAAGAAAGAATGTATAGGAGTAACATTGGGGGTATATTTCTAAGCTTATTCAGTCACAAAGATCCTTGAGTCTCTGAGATTTACTTTTTTTAAACTCACAGTAGTTTACTGAACTGTTATACTTCTTGTAAACAATACTCAGGTCTCACTACTAATTTTAAAAATAATTGCAATCTAAGTAAATGCCTAAGCCTAATACTTCCCATTGGCATGCACTCAAGCCTTGCATATTCCAGATATTATAACTAAGATGGTAAAAAGATTTCCTTCTCTGAGATGAACATATTCTTATACTGTAGGTGATCATTTTAAGCTCCTCCTGAGGGCTGCAACTCCTGGTGCTAGAGGCATTTTTGTAAAAGAGCAAAAGAATTCCTCCCTAGGGAAAAAAGCTTGCTGCAAAAGCTGTGCAATGCAGCATTTTATTGCATCTGTATACCAAAAATACTGCAGTATTTTACCTACCAAAAATGACAAAAAATATATATTAGGAAGGTGGTAAGTCTCCCTGGAGGGCAACTGCTCTTCTCTGCAAATTATTATGTTGCCTTGGCTTAATGTATCATCACAGGATCATTGGATAGTTCTGGTTGGAGAGGTCATCTAATCCAACTCACTCATCAAATGCAAGACAACAGTATGAACTCAGAACTTTAAAAATCCTGAAGAGTCCACAAAGACACTGTAGATCTGCCATGAGCTGAAAAAGTTTGTCATTCTGTGATTACACAGGTCCTGATGGTCCTTGGCTATACCTTGCATGGATAACAGTGGGGGCCTGGGCTCTACTCTGCCTTGCTGTGAAGCCATTCCATAGCAAAGGAGAAGAGGGAGAAGAGCTGTCTGGACACAATTCAGTTACATGATACCCAATCAATTAACTTAGTTTGACAAAAGGCAAAAGTAAATAGAGAGTACATCTATTTTTATTATTTCCAGTTAGTTTATTGATATTTTCAGTAGGTTTCTCAGATCTAAAATGTTGTATGATAATTACTTTATTTTGTTTTACTTGCTTACCTATATATTTCTCCTTCCTTAAAAGTGTCACAATATATTTAAAGCATCTTTGGTACATTTATTGCCCTTCCACTGACAGCCATAATTCCCTGTGATGTCTAGCATTAATGCAAAAAAAAAAAAAAATTTCAAGAGGACTTCATAATGTTGCAGTGACAACAAAGAAGAAGTACTTTTAAAATTGTCCTGTAGTTTGTTTCTAGATTTGTTCTTCCTGAGGAATACTCCATTGTCTTTGCCTCCTTTCAGAAGGAAAGGGAGCCCTTCTAAGATGACATGGGAGATAAAGGACAGAGATGGGGCTGATCAGTTCAAGCTACTTCTTCATAGAGAGAGCAAGGTAAATAGTATATCTACAATACAGCTGAAGAAGGGTCTGGCAGTGAGAGATCCATCTTTGAGAACATGGGAAAGGTTCTGGATGGAGCCTGGCACAAACCTGCAAGGGGAAGCCTGCTCACTGTGTGTGTGTAGCCCCTGTCAGTCCCTGCAGAGCAAGGAGAGCAGATGGAGACGTGCCCTGGCAATGCTGCTCCCTGGCTGATCATTGGGACCTTATTGTGTATGTAGATCTCCACTGGATCTTGGCTGCCAAGAGTTAGCCTATGCATGACTTTGGTTATGTGCTGCAATAGCAGGAATTTATTACTTCATCACCCTTGGGATTACTATGATAGGAACAGAGCTGTAGCTAGTGGTCTGAGAACAGTGTTTGTTTCACTTCAGGTGCAAAGGATGTGCTCCCTGTAACTAGAAGTGACTGGATCAAAAGTCTTTAAAGCTGTCATTTATCAAAAGAGACTGATGAGTGTGTTCTGACTTTTGCTTTGGTTCCTCCAAAATACAGAACAAGTCCCTGTTCCATAGTCAAAATAACTTTGGAGACTGAAACTAAAGTCATAGCATTTATCTTCCCTGTGTGGCCCTGACTTGCTGCAAAAGGCCACCACTGAAACAACACAGGGCTATCCAACCTGGGAAAAGCAAAATAGGACTTCATACACAAAAAAATTTCTAGAAACTCACCTCCAGCTGAGATTACTTCAGACCATACCACACTCCAAACTAAATGCACAAGATATTTCCTTGATGTTTAATTTTTCCACAATTAGTTCTTATGATGAAAGCACCACCACACCAGAAGTCCTCTCTATCCCATGCAGACAAATTCACAAACCTACTGAAGTCTTTCTCCCACAAAAAGGGAACTGGTTTAGTCCTATATTTGGGAAACGCTCGCTGTGCTAGTGAAGGTGTCTATGTGGATAAGCAGTCAGACTGGACCTAGAGAAAGTGTCAGTATGGATAAGGAGACAGACTGGACCTAGATTGCAGCTGTTCCGAAAATTTAACACCTGTTTTCCTGTTCACTTATCCTGTAGATTAATGTGCCACTGCCTGAATGTTTTGTAGATCAGAACATGGCAGCAGAGGAAATCTGTTGTGAAGTTCCTGGAGTGGTAAGCTGACTGACAGCAAATAAGGCATCTTTGGGGTTTCTTTTCCCTAAGGTTTTAAACAAATCAATTTGTCTAGTTTTCACTGTTGTTTTTTCCTTGCACATCTTCCTTACAGGAAGATAAGGAGGCAACTTTCTTACTTTATTGATTTGTAAATATGGAAATTAGACATATATGTATATTTTTACAACTTAGTACACACAGGGGAAGTATATATCAAGTAATGCTTAAATTAACCAAGTTTAGCCTATCTGTTCTTAATTGTTTGCTTTCCTTGTTGCATGTTTCTTTCCTTTGCCACTAGAAAAGAATGGGAGAGAGTGCTAGTTTGGGATACATGGAAACTGTACCCAGATGGGAGCAGTGCTTTTCAGAGCATGCCAGTTTGCCTGGTACGAAGGGCAGACATTTACATTATAAAGCAGAGTAAGCATCTAACAATACATGAAACATTAGGAGGTTGCAAGACGGTATTACTCATTTGCTTAAAAAAATGAGTTTGTTTGAAAACATTAAAAGACTAAAGTGGAAAACTGGTCCCACTGGAATCAGTAGTCTGTTCCCTGCTCTTTCTGTAGAGCCAGAACTTCATCCTAGATCTCCAGGAGGCAAATCCTCTCTCCTTATAACTGCAAATCAAAGTACTTCTAATTCCTCTTAATTTACCTAAGATTACAAAGAGGTGTGGTTACCCTGATTGGGATCTGTATTTGAATCCAAGTATAAATTTCAGCTCTAGAGCCACTGCAAATTTAAATTTTCAGAAGATAGGTTTTCCCTAGTCTCTGAATATTTTTCTTAACTCTTCATGGGCACATTAGTTTTTACCAAGAGTGATATACACTGGGTTGGGAGAAGAAGTCATAAATACCAAAGACAGCAAAATGTTTGTGTATTATATATTTGTGGTGGTTTGACAAGGAAGTGAGCTTTCGGGAAAGTAGTGGTCAAACCAATCAGTGGCCAGATTTGAATATTAGCACCTGGTGTGGCCAATAGGGACCTAGATATGCCTCTGAAAGCACACAGGGGTTAAAAGCAGAAGCATTCCCAGGAAAACTTCCTCTTTGGGTCCAGCCAGGAAAGAGTGATCTCCTCCCCTGCCCAGCTGCGTCTGGGTGGGGCAGGGGGTAAGCCGTGCGGCCTGGGGTGGGGTAGGCTGGAGCCCTGCATGGGAAGGGAGGAGAAACCCTGAGGGACCCTGGGATGTTTTGGGCAGCCCCCCCCTGGAGAGAGAGAGAGACAGAGACAATCTGTGCCAGCTCGAAATTTGATATCTGTGCTGGCACCTCGGCTGAGAAGGAGAAGGGGAGGGCAAGAAGCAAGGTGCCCAGCTGCCCGGCCATCCAGCTGTGTGTATGTCAGATGTTCCGGCAGACAGCGGCTGAGATTTTAACCCCTTGTTGTTCCTGGACAATGGAAGCTTCAAAAATACTAATCCTCCCTAATTTGAGGAAGAGAGAGAGAGAAGTGGAAATGGGCAAGTGAGGAGAAAGTTTGAGAAAGTGAAAATGTCAGCAGAAGATGAGAAGCATCCTAGATGGAGGAGAAGATTGGCGTGGCTTTTAGCTGGACTTTTTTTCTTGCATAGCCACGGGACTGAGCCGATTTCTTCCTATAATTTAGAGACTGCATCTGGGGGAGGCGATGGCTGGGAGCCAAGAAGAGTGCAGTGGTGTTAGGTGAAGGAGTTGAATGAACAGAGACGGATGAGGAGGGTGAGGTGGAGCCCTCTGCCTTCAGAGGATGAAGGATCTCTGTTCTCGAGACCCCCAGGCCCCAGGGGAGAGAATATGGGAGAGGGGGGGGTCTGCTGTCCTGAAATGAGATGCTGTTACGCTTTTGTAACTGGGCAGAGCATTCTTAAAAAAGAACCCGAGGAGCAGTTTGGATCCATGGTCGGTGGTGAGAGCACTGAACATGGAAGGAAGATGTCACCATG
>VZRH01000522.1:602429-613311 GCA_013397555.1 Urocynchramus pylzowi | reverse complement strand
AATGCCACGTAGCCTTGTAGTTGTTCCCCTTGGCTGCTCCGCAGCTCCGGTCCCAGACACCTCCCCCGCGTCCTCCTGGGCTCGGGGCAGGGGGAGGTCACTCCTGTCAGCCCCTGCCTGGCTGGTGACCATCTTTCACCCTCCCCCTTCCCGCTGTGTCCCCCTCTCCGCCTTGGGGCAGCAGCGATGGGGACCCCCCTGGGGTCACTCTCTGCCCGCTCCTATTTATGCGTCTCACAAAGGGCTGGGGACTTCAGCAGCGGGTGCTTCCCTTCGGGGACAGTCCCCAGGGATTCTTTGCCCCCAGACTCAGCAGCCCCTCTGCCACCTCGCATCTGAAGTGTTTTGTGTGATAATCTCCAAAAACAGGGCAGTAATGCATCGCTGGCAGGTGTATTTGCTTCCTTCAGCAGCTTGCCCAGCTGGTTTCTGAGTTTCATTTCTGTTCAAAACTTGGTTGGAATGATGGAAATTTTCTGTAATTAATAATTGAGGTTTCAGTTTCTGTCCATTCTGCTGCTACATTGTCTTCTCTCTGTCCCGTGCTAGTTAATTTTTTCACGTTGGCAGCCCTTCCTTGCTTTCCCTGCTGCCTGATTGGGAATATTGACACACAGATAAGTTCCCCAACAGCCCGCTGCACGTATGGCTGTGGCCTGTGATTCCCGATGTTTTCCTAGTGTATTTATCTTTACAACACTGTTCAATAGGGAAACACTGTCTCAGTCACAGATGGAAAGACTGAGGCACCGAAATATTTATGGCCCAAGGTCGCACAGGAAGTATGTGGTGAGGCAGGGAATTGAATCTAGATTTCCTGAGCCTCAGATTAGCATTTGAACCAGGGAAGCATCCTCTCTGTATTTTAAGCCAATAAATTGACCTTGGAGTTAAGATCCAGTGTAGAAGAAAGTACTTTGTGTTTGGTTCAGTATCTGTGTAAGTAAGCACAGCCTGAGTTGCTTCCCACACTCGCATTCCTTCCCTTGGTTTATGTAATTTGTGAAAGAGGATAAGGTGGTAAAATAGGAAAGATGTTGACTTTCTCAGGGCTCAGTGTGTGATCATGGGTGTTGAAAAGCAGCCAGCTATTACACTCTCCTCTCTCTTTGGGCTTTTTACCTTCCTGTTTCCAAATCTTGGAAAGTTTTGGAGCGCTGGTGTTGTCCGGGAATCTTTTGTTCTCATCTGGGATCAAATAAATCTGATTTTCTAGAGGGCTGAACTAATTCACTGGATCCCAGATCTCTGTTTGGGATCTTTCACGGGGCAGCCTGTGGATAAACAGGGCTGGGACTGATGGCTCACACAGCTCCTGGAGCAAGCTCTTACAAGTTATTCACTCAGCTGTAGCTCAGGACTGTTGCAGCAAGTTTTTGGAAAACTTGGCTTCAGCTGGAATGAAGCAGCACTCTGACAATGCAGTGGAATAATTTCAGCTCCTTGTGCACAAATACCACCTTGCCCTGCTCTTCTCTTGGGACAGCTGATCTTAGGTGGTGATTTGGTCATTCCTTTTCTTCAGTGGTTTTGAGGAATCGGATGTTAGAATGGTTTAAAACAATAACTCCTGGTGGATTCACCTTGAGAGAGAATGAAGATAACTTTGTCTACACAAATCCATTTCCTGCCACAAGCCTTGATCACAAACTGCATCTCTCTTTGATGTTGCACTGACACCAAATCGGGGTACAGGTGTTCTGTATAAGTCTTTTCATGACCTTTTGGTTGTCATTTTTGGAGGTTGGCATTGGCATCCTGTTAACTGTGGGGCTTGTCCCACCCCTGCCAACAATTGTCATCTTTTATAGTTATTTTTAGGAAAGGTTTGGTGAGTCCTCAAAAAAACAATATTTTATGTGGACTGTGCAGACAGGAAAAATTCCAGTATTCTGCTCCCGTTCTGTCTGGCCTTGGGTGAATTTCATGCAAATTAAAATTTATCTTTTAAGCTTGAAAGAGCAGCGTTTTTATTTGGTGACTTGCTATTTCCACAATTGGGAAACTTGTCAGATTTAGAAGGAAATACGTGACTGGGAAGACATTCTTATAATATTGTTCATCAAAGTCAGGAGCTGCTATGAAATATTGTAAGAATTCTTTCCCTAGTTCCATATTTTCTTAATTTCCTGTCATGATTTCATTGAATCGGAGAAGAATTTTAAAATTATCTCTGAAAGCAGATGAGAAAACCTCAATACTAATAATCCTGCAACAGGCAAGAGGCTTGAGGGGAAAAAAACTACATTTCTCACTTCTAATTTTGGTCTGTCTGAAAGCATCAGGTCTGAACTCTCAGTGTTTAAACCTGGGGTTGCTCAAGGCTGTGCCCTCGAGGCTGGGGGATGTGGAAGCAGGAACCTGTGCGTTTTTTCACCTGTTTTTAGCACATTGTCATGAAGCTTCCCAAGGTCAAGATGGTTGGTTTTCAGCTGTTATCTTTGCTGCAAGCCAGACCTTCACTGAAAAGTTTTGGATTCCTGAGTGAGGAGCACACACTGAACTCTTTATTGCATTCTTGAAGAGCTTATTGTAAAAGCAGCGATAATTTATTCTTTCAGTGGTGCTAACACAATCCTGTCTGTGTATTGACCAGCACAGACAGACCACTGGCTCCCAGCCCTTGGGCCCTTTCAATCCTAATGTAAATCTCCCCTTGTTCCCAGGATCTTGATTGATGTGGAAAATGCCTCCTTTTGCCCAAGATTCACTCTGAGGCCTGATGCTTTATATTCAATATTTTTCCAGTGTCTCATTTAAAGTAGCTTGGGAGGAACATTGTTAGGTTGTGACTTCAGAAGCATCTTCAGGTGATGCCATCAGTGTGACCTGAAGACAGTATCACCTTTTTGGTGACAATGACAATGGATTGCTGTGTGGGAGCTCCTCCAGGCAGCCTGAGGAGCCACCAGGACTGAGGTTTCTCAGAGTGTTCCAATAAAACTGTGGAACACACTGCACCTGCCTGGGCCATATCTTTAGAGATTCAGCAGGAATTTCTCCATGGAAAGGGTGGGCAGGCATTGGAAGGAGGTGGCAGAGTCCCCATCCCTGGAGGTGTCCAGGGAAGGACTGGAGGTGGCACTGGGACTGGTGACAAGTTGGGGTTGGGTACAGGTTGATCTTGGAGACCTTTTCCAACCTTAATAGTTCTGTGAAGGATAATATTGGAGATCGACTGATCCCTGCAAAAACTTCCTGTGTTTGGAGGGCCAAAAGAGGGCTCAGTGTGCAAATGTTCTAGGAAGTGTTTTAGTGCTGGATGCAGCTTGAGAAAGGTGGTGATTTTTACATTATTAAATACAACACCTGAAGTGGTTTAACGACTCCTGGAGCTGTTCATTTCCTTCTGCTGGAGCATCTTTAGTGGAGGAGTTTGTAGAATAAAGCTGTGCTGTCCTGTAACAGCAAACTGGGATTGTATTTCCAGCTTTATGTACAATTTATGTCTTTTTATGTCCCTTATCAGAAGGGAAATGTGTGTATCACAATTTAAATTTGGGTATGTTTGGAACCTGATTTTTCTGTCTTTATTGCCATGCAGAGGAGTAGAACAGGTATATAGGAGGTAACTAAATAAATCCAGTTATATCCAGAGAACTCCCCAGTGGAGTTACCACTGCCTGTCCTCTCCTGGCTCCTGCTCTTTCCATGGATCTCTTGTGTTCCCTGCAGCTTGTTTTTCTTTGGATTTCACATTTGCCAAGGCACTAACATGAAAATGTGGGGTTTTTTGCCTGCAGAAAGAAGCTTGAGGACAGCACACGTTGCTCACTGTGCAGCAGGGACTGGAACACTCACCAGGAGGAATTCCAAGTCAGGAGAGTGGCAACGGTAATTACACAGAATTTAGGATTCTCCCAGGTTTTATGATTTTTATTTTCTCATTAACTGTCTAGGTAACACTTAAAGTTGAAATGAATGTATTTAACAGACCTCTAAACTTAGATCTCTTTTTTTCTGGAAGAAAGTTCCGGACAACTTCTTATCAAATGGAAAAAATTAATTAAGGAAGGAAGAACTGATTGAGTTCTTGAGGTAAGAAGAGTTTCAGGTTCCACAGGAACATTATTGATTTTGTAGGGTGGTAGCCTTATCTATATTTTCGTATTTCTTACTCTTTCTTCTCCCTTCACCCACTTAGCTGGAAGTTTTCTCTTGGAGAGAATTGCATAATTGGCTTTGGATAGAGAAAGTAAATTCTGTTTTTAGCCAAATGCATTTCCTGTGTGGAGAACAGCTGGAGTGAGTGACAGCATTCTGGTAGTGCCTTGCTCAGATCCTTTGGTTTTAGTTGGAGATCATGGAACTGAGTTCCTTCTCATAGAGCTGATCTGCTGGAAGAGCACAAAGGAATCTGTCAGAAACTTGGGGAGGAGTGTTGGAAAGCAAAACATGATCAGCAGATGGATTTCATATAAGAGATAAAGAAAGAAGTGATAATCATGCTGCATTCTTGGATCTGTACAGGTGTTTTGGGAGGAAAAGCATTTAAGCAGGTTAAATCCTGTTTTATAAATTCAGATGAAGTTTTTTTCATCTGCTGTTCCATTCCCTTTATTAAATAAATTCAGCATTAATATCTCTTCCATGGGAATCAGTTGCTTTCAGTTCTGCTAAGTGAGGTATTAAAGTGCCCACTGATGTCACTTGGGTTTGTCATCTCCAGTCAGGAGTGAAGGCAGTTTAATGTTTGCATGGGAGGAGTTTAATGCTCCTGAAGGACTTGCAAGATGCTTATGTTGGCTTTAAGCAGATCCTGCTTTAACAAAGCTTTTATCTGGTCACCCAGGTGTGTATTTTTGTCCATTTCAGTGGGAGGGGTGAGAGTTATTTAGAGGAACTATTCCGATTTGGAAGATATTATGTAAACAGCCTTTTGGTGTATTGTAAATTGTAATTTTGCTTTTTAATGCCTGGATTTCTTATAATATAAACTTGATAAAAACTTACATAAACTGTCATCCTTAGGTTCTTCAAAACTGATAATTTCTACTTAGGCAGTTCCATAAAAATGTGATTCAGTCCCCAAACTTCCAGCAGGTTCATTGATTTGCAAATAAATATTCAAAGCTCAGGTACAGAAAGGAATGATTTCAGTGTGTTGCCAGCCATCAGCTGAGCTGTGGCAGTGATTCTGTGCTGGTCCTGGCCAGTCACCCAGACTGAGGGAAGTGTTCCTGCTCCAGCCTCATGGGGATCATCTCACACTTGCATTTTTCCCTTGCTTTTTCCATGAACTAAAAAAATGCACATGGTCTGATGCCACGAGACTGCTCAGCTGTGGTAATTGCAGTCATTTATTGGTGTGTTTTAGCCCTGGGTTTAAGCATAACCTGTTCTAACCAGCCTAATTTGACCCAGTGCTCAGCTAAAGTGTTACAGTCCCAACCTCTGGTGTTGTGCAAGGAAAAGTCTTCAGCTGCTGTATCAAAATAATTTCTCCTTGCTCAGAGTTTTCTTAATCTGCTCCAATTTGAAGAAATCCTTTGCTTTTGATGGTTTTCTGCTTGGTTTTGAAGTCCTGGTTTAAGAGGGTTGTTAAATGAGAGAGGCCTGTTTGTGCTGCATCCAGCACTGGTGACTTGCAGACCAGAGCTGATGAAAAATCAACCTTTGCTTCCTTAGAGCCTGCAGAAACCTGGGAGCAAACTCCTGTTTGTTCCACCTGTGAAATCCTGATTCTCCTCCAGTTTTGTTGGATTAGACAGCAGCTGACTGCTCTGAGCTGTCTCATGGTAGGGAGCCTCTCCTGGAAATGGCCTGGTTGCTGTTGGTTTTCATAATCTGCATGATTGCCCTCCCTGAGTGGAGCTTAAAGTAAATAAATCAGTGGAGATGCGGAATGCAAGCATCTGGGAAAGAGCTTTTGGATCACCTCTGCCTCATACCAGCTGTGGGTGTCTGCCATCCCATAATGCTCCCAAATTCATGGAGGTATCACCCAGCTCTGGCACTAAAAAGGGCTCAGTTTTGGTGCTTTCCTGGCTCAATCCCAGAAGGTTTCATCCAGGTTTGGATGAAACAGCACAAAGCAGAGCAGCCAAGCTCAGGGTGCTCTTGAATTCCCCACTTTTCCTGGTCCTCACTGGAAGATTCTAAATTAAGCTTTTAAAAATACTTTAATACTTATTCTTTGCCATGAGCTGGGTGTTCCTGGCTGGAGGGAGGGACTGGGATGAACAAGGTGCTGTGGAATGATGTGTTCCTGTTGGAAGGAACATGTCTGCACACACAGCAGCCATTCCTTTGGGTTGCTTCCAGGCTTCCACACAGAACTTTTCCCCTGGAATTTGGTAAATAGGCAGAACTTTTTTATTGGCAGGAAAAAAAATAATCATGAAATGCCTTCAATTTTACCTTCCACTTCACGACAAATGTGTCCCATGGAGAATAGCTGTGCTCAGTTGTGCAGATCCTCCTCCTGGATTTCAGAGCCTTGGCAGAGGGTGCAGCTCCCTGTAGGAACTTGCAGTCCCAGCTGGCAAATCTTGGCACACTTGGGAACTCTCTGTTTCATCTGCCCAGCTCTGTGGTACTTCCAGGTGGGAATTCCAGCTGCCTTTTTGCTGACCAGTTCAGGCCCAAGAGAGAATTCCAGGCACACACAAGGGCTTGTGCTCTGTCTTGTGCCTCTGGGGAGAAATTTTTTGGGATTTCTTTTCTGTGGACTTGGGTGTCTGTTACTTTCATAGCTTCCAAGTGATTCAGAGAACCATTTGGATATAGAATTTCCATAGTATATGGTTAATGTGTAAATAAACTGGTTTGCTTCAAGGCCTAAAAAAACCAGAATGATGTGGAATTTAAACTTTCCAAGTTTAAATTCATGATTTTACACTTGGAAAATCATATTTAAAACAAGTCCATTGTTAAATTACATATAATAAAGGCTTTTTCATCTAAACTTGAAAGTTTTTGCTTTGTGTAGCATTAAGATGTTAAAATGAGCACCTTGGCTTATTCCAGAAAGTGTCACCTTCCTAATAGGTGGAAAAAAAGATAGTTTCAGGTTTAATTCTTTTTTCTCTCCTTTTTTTTTTTTTTTTTGTAACAACATTTTTGTAGCTAGAAAATTCCCAATACTTTTATTTTTTAAGCTGAAATAAGAATGAAGTACCTTAATGGCACAGTCCTTTGAGGTGCTCAGTTCTCTGAACATTTGTAGAAGCAGGATTGGGATTAGGACAGGAATAGGACCTTTCAGGAGCTCCTGGATTTTGGTTTATGGGACTGGTCACTTAGGAAGCAGCACACAAGTGCTCAGGATTCAACTCTGCTTTTCTGGCAATAACAGAAAAGCCATAAAAGAACTGAAACAACGAAGGAAAATATTTATCTAAAAGTCATGTCATGTTTGCATTATAGAAACTGTTACTGCCAATTTTACAGGCCTCCTAAATGAATAATTCTGAGGGCAGGCATGGCCTTAACGTGAGCAAAATACGAAATAACAGCTCAAATCAAATTAATTCACTCTGGGCACTGACAGAGCTTTTCTGCCCAGAGCTCCCAGCTCTTCCCAGCAGAGTTTCTTTTGGGAAAAGCAGCAGGGAGTTGTGCAGCCCCTGGAAAAACGTGGGTGTAAGGCTGGAGGGTGGGCACTGGAATCCTGAGGGATGGAGTTTCAGGCTGGAAAGCAATCCTGGAGTGCTGGGGGAGGCTGCAGGGGACAATTGTTTGATGGCTTTCCTGGCACGCTCCCCCAGGAACCCGATCCAGAGCCAGGGTGAGCCAGGGTGAAAGTCGATCACATCCCTCGGGGCAGAGCTCCCGTGGCCTGGCTGGCCTGGAGCTGCTGGTTCTGGGTGGTTTCAGGGCTTTTGGTGTCTGGGAAATGAAGGTTTCCATCCCAATCTTAGTCCTCCTCCAGGGGGAATTTTAGGAGCGTTGAGGTCTCACGGTGGCCTGAGTGATGAGCGTTAATAGTAAATTAAAAATCCTCCTGTAATTTGGTCAGTGCTGAACACAAACACTTGGAGCAGAGTGTGGGAGCTTTGTCCTGGTGTGTGGAGCTGGGCTGGAATTTTGGTGAGGTTAAATATGGGGTCTGTGACCCCACAGTAAAGTATTTTCCTATTATATTAAAAATCTCTCTCCAGAAAGATCTCACACAGACTTTAAATGGGAGGCAGACAGGCATGGATCAGCTTTATTCCACTGGCCAGAGAAGAAACCAAACAGATTTCATAAACAGAGAAAATTAAGTTTATAACCCCACTCAGAAGCTGTCCCAAAGGCTGGATTTTCATTACAGTAAGTGCTGGATTTAAGATAAGGAAGTTCCTATTCCAAGGAGCTTTCCTGGGGTCACAGACCTCACCTGGGTCAAAGCCACCCCTGGATCAGGCTCTGAATAGTCAAAATATTTGAGCCCATTTCTTAGGTAAGTCATGAAGGACATTTTCAGGTGAGCTCTCAGTATTCAGAATATTTGAGCCCATTTCTTGGGTAAATCATGATCAACATTTTCAGGCTGGCTCTCTCGATATTGAGAATATTTCAGCCCATTTGTAAATCATGAGGAACATTTTCAGGCAAGCTCTCTCAATATTCAGAATATTTCAGCCCATTTGTAAATCATGAGGAACATTTTCAGGCAGGCTCTCTCAATATTCAGAATATTTGAACCCATTTCTTGGATAAATCATGAGGAACAGTTTCAGGCTCAAGGCTGTGTTGCCCTCCTGGCTGGAAGCCAAACTTCCCACAAGATGCTGTGGCCTAATTCCCTTGGGGGCCGTTAGAAATGATCTCCAGGATTTTAATCAAAACATGGATTTAGTGGGGAACAGATGACTTATGGAGCAGGGGTGGTCCCTGCAGAGCTCAGGTTGTAACTGAGCTTCTGTTAAATCTCTCCTTGCCTTAATCTTGCTCAAAGTAAACCCAGTCCATCCAGCAGGTCTCACGTGTGGTCCTGGGGCACAAACTATTTTAGGAGTGGGATGGTACCTTCAACACCTTGTTAATGCTGTTTATTGGAAAAATTTGGGTGGGAGAGGGCAGCTTGGGTCTTATTTCCCCAGTTTTTTCTGCTTTAGAATTGCGTGGGGCGTATCTGGGTTTTTTAGGAGTCATAATTAAGGTTGGATCTTTTTGACAAGGTTATTCCTTAGCCTGAGGTTGGGGATGGCTTTGGGATGGCTCTGTGGTTGTTCTTTGTAACAGCCTTTGGAGATGAGTGATGGAAAATTGAACTGACAGTGGAGTGTGAAATACTCAGAGCTTCAGTTTGCAGGAGATCTGGATCCTAAGACATGGCAGTAACAAATAATATTCTTTATCAGAGAACATGGGGTTTTCCCCCTGCTCAGAAAAAAATGTAGTTGCTATACTTTTATGTATTATATAATATTTATAATACTAATTAGTAATTCTGTCAGTATAAAAAGGTGTAAGTAAAGCTTTAGCTGTTTATACAATACTGCTTTTAGTAAAGAGCAGTATTAGAATAGTTTACTTCCTGCAATAAATGAAAATTTAGGATCAGGCTGGCAGGTTGCATAAGGCACTGAACCTGGAAATCAGGAAGTGTCTGCTGAATTTCAGGCTCTCCTTCCTGGACACATTGTTCTTTCTAACTCAGGCATGCTGTATTTAAAAAAAAAAAAATTAAGTCTCCATTTAAGTAATAAGCTCCTTGGAATAGTAACTTTCTCATCTTAAATCCAGCACTTACTGTAATGAAAATCCAGCCTTTGGGACAGCTTCTGAGTGGGGTTATAAACTTAATTTTCTCTGTTTATGAAATCTGTTTGGTTTCTTCTCTGGCCAGTGGAATAAAGCTGATCCATGCCTGTCTGCAGTGTTCCTCCCATTTAAAGTCTGTGTGAGATCTTTCTGGAGAGAGGTTTTTAATATAATAGGAAAATAATTTAATGTGAGACAACAGGAGCTTTGAAACTCACTAAATCCATAACACTGCAGCACATTTGCACGGTGGATAATCTCACAATCTCATATGACTAAAAGATACAATTCCAATTAAAAAGTTATTTTTATCAGTTCATTAAATTTTTTTTTTTTTTTTTTTTTTTAATATTACCATTAAGAAATGCACAACCTTTTTGCTTTTACATGTCCTGCAGTAGATACTGGCAAATTCATTGTCAGTGCCTAAAGAGAAACACGTCTGTAAATTGTAGATTGTAAATTAGTGGTGACTGCTCCCAAAACCCTTGATAAAACAGGACTGATGTGTTTATCCAAGAAGATTCTTCTGGCCAGAACCTTTCTTCCAGATATTGCTGTGACAATTCTGAAGTTGCTTCTCCTGTGTCATTCAAGTGGAAGTGACAGAGCTGACGTGGTGCCTCATCCTGAGCTGCACGTTGGAAATGGCTAAAGGAGGTTCAGGAATGCTGGGAGTTCTTCCCAGGAGTTTACAAAACATTTATGGAGTCATCATGGTTGGAAAAGACCTCTAAGATCCCCAACTCCAGCCATTTGTCTGTAATTGCCCCCATGCCCTGGAATTCCTCATTATTCCACTTGGGATCCAAACCATGGGAGACAATTGGGTTGGAGACAAGGGCATGGGTTGGACTCAGTGATCTTTAAGGTCTCTTCCAACCTACTCATTCTATGAATTTTAACATTTCCAACTGTCTGGTGTAAATCCCTGATGTTTTCCAGACTTGGGGTGGGATGATCCCATATCAGCCAGCCCTCAGGAGCTCCCAGGGAGCTGCAGGGCAGTTTTCCATGGAATGTGAGCCGGAATCAATGAGCACCGAGCGCTCCTCGGGGGCTGGCCGGGCTCCAGCGGCTGTGCCAGCTGGAACTGGGCTGGAGCAAGGGCAGGCTGATGCTGGAGCCTTGCACAGCTCACCTGGAATTTGGCCGGGCAAGGGGAGGGTGAAGCTGGGGCCTCGTACAG
>VZRH01000522.1:575639-602030 GCA_013397555.1 Urocynchramus pylzowi | reverse complement strand
CTGGAGCCTTGCAGAGCTCTGGAGCCTTGCAGAGCTCTGGAGCCTTGCAGAGCTCTGGAGCCTTGCAGAGCTCTGGAGCCTTGCAGAGCTCGGCGTTTTTGCTGCAGCAGGAAGTGAGGTCAGGCCCAGCGCTGTGGACGGGAATTGTTTGCTGGAAGGGCAGTCCTGGAGATTTTCTGTTTTTCTTAGAAGCCTTTGTAGGAGTGTCCCTGGAAAATGTTGCCTTCTTTTGAATATGAGAACAGGACCATGTTGAATGAGATTGTTAAATTAGTCCAAACATCTCAGGGCCCGTTTTTACCGTATGGATTTGGTTTATTTGTTTTAAAATATGTTCCATTGTGAAAAATTACTGTATTTTAGCTTTTTACATGTTGAATAATCTTTGGAAACAAAAGCTATTTAATTAATTAACTCAAGCTGTTTAACTCAGAAATGTGTTACCCACTGTTACTTCTTCCAGCTTCAGGTTTGTTGCTGAGATGATTAATGCCAATTTTTTTTTTTTTGTTTTTTTGTTTTTTTTTTTTTGTTTTTTTTTTGTGGTTGTTGTTGTTTGGCTGTNGTTTTTTTTTTTTTGGTTTTTTTTTGGTTTTTTTTTGTGGCTCTGTGGGCTGAATTCATCCCTCAGCTCAACCCAGGTTTAGGAGTGACCTTTAGCTGATGTGTAATAGAAAACACTGCAAAAAAATGAATCAGGCCAGAATTGCCCTTGCAAAATGTAACCTTTCTAAAATTTAATTTGTTTAATTCCATACTGAGTCAAAAATCTTCAGGACCGGGTGACAAAGCTGTAGAGACACCTCTACAAGTTCTGCTATTGATTCATATTTAATGAGTCACTAAACTTCAGTTTATTCCTATAAATTACAAAATTTGCCTGGTCTTTAATACTTCCAGATGGGATTTTTCTTGCTTATTTTTAGTCTAGAATGTAAGATTTAGTGTATTAGCTCATCTTTAATGTCAGTGCAGCCTGTGAATTCCCAGGACTGTACTTTTTTCCTTGCTTTTTTTTTTTTTTTCCCCTGACCACTTGAATAGTTCCTGAGGATGATAAATCCCTCACTGCCAAGAACAGACCACAGCAAAAGCAGTTGGAGCTGCTTTTCCTGAGATTTGCTGGAATAAAGTGGCTTTAGGGACCAAGCAGCTCTTTGGTGCAGCTCTCCCTGTGGGTGGGTCCATGAACAAACCCCCCCAGCTGCATTTGCCTCTCCAACCTGGCTTGTTTTGGGGTAAATCCAAGGGTTCAGAGGAAGCCTGGAATCACTGACAGACTTTTAGGGATGATGTGAAACTTGGGAACTCGGGAGTGGTGGTGGAGGAGAGGCTGGACCTGGCCTGGCCCCCAGAGCCCCCTGGTTCCAGGGCTGGTTCCCAGCGTGGGCAGGAGGAGCAGGGGAATTGTGCCCTGCTCAGGTGGGTCCCCCCTGCAGAGCTGTCCCAGCCCTGGCTCCCAGCACAGGGAGGAGCTGGAGCTGCTGCAGGGAGCCCAGAGGAGACCACAGAGCTGCTCCAAGGGCTGGAGCCCCTCTGGAGCCAGGCTGGGAGAGCTGGGGGGGCTCACCTAGAGAAGAGAAGGCTCCAGGGAGACCCCAGAGCCCCTTCCAGTGCCTGAAGGGACTCCAGGAGAGCTGGAGAGGGACTGGGGACAAGGGATGGAGAGACAGGACACAGGGAATGGCTTCCGACTGCCAGAGGGCAGGGATGGATGGGAGATTGGGAGGAAATATTCCTCACCACAATAAATTGAGGGTGAGGAAGCTCTGGCACAGGTTGCCCAGAGCAGCTTTGGCTGCCCCATCCCTGGAAACATTCAAGGCCAGGCTGGACAGGGCTTGGAGCACCCTGGAATAGTGGAAGGTGTCCCTGCCCATGGCAGGGGTGGCACTGGATGGGCTTTGAGGTCCCTTTTGACCCAAACCATGCTGGATTCTGTGATGCCTGAGTGTGGGAGTGTGGATGGAGGTGGGGTTGGGATCCTGCAGTCTCCTCTCTGCCCCTGTGCTGATTGTCCTCCACCTTTCCCTGGGGAGCAGCCTTGCCCTGCAGGGAGAGCAGGACTGGATTCCCTGCTGCAGGCCAGCCGTGGGAGGGTGTTGGGAAATGCCTTTTCAAGATAGAGCTCTGTCTTTGTTTTGTTTTGCAGGAAATTGTGCTGAGTATGTAATAACTTTTCAGGAATTCTCCTTTTATTTACCCAAATACCACCTACTTCCTCAAGTGAAATGGAGACTTTGGGGAGGTGAATCCATGGAATTTATTTCCCTGGAAAAGTTTTACCTGTTGAGGTGGGGAGGGGTTGAGTCCCACATTTATTGACTGTGCTCCCTTGGAAGGCAGGGTGGTTTTGCTGCTCTTATCAGTGTTTTCAAGGAATGAAGCAGTGCTCAAAACCCAAAATAACTTGGTTTTTTCCAATTTGTCAGGATGTCCCTCTTTGTCTTCAATGTTCTGCTACTTGCAGCCACCCCAGCCCAGCTGCACAGGGAAATACCAACATTGTGAGCCAGGTGAAACTGCCCCAAAATATTTTTAGATTGTTTTGTTCCTGTCAATACTTCTGTTTTCTCTGACCACGCTGCCATTGCTACTATGACACAAAATTGGCTATTTTTGGAGTTCATCATTAACAGTTTCAAACCAATTATTTCCTGATACTCCAAATATTAAATTCTTCCTCAGAGAAATGAAGTTACAGCACTAAGCAAGCAGAAAGTGCTTGGAGGTGTCCATGTAAATGAAATCCACCCTGTGTCATTAGGCAGGAGATGAAGGGTTCTAAAAACCACGGGGATGTTGGGGCACTGCTCTAAAATTTGTCCTAAAGAGAGAATTAAATTCAGCCAGGGCAGGGGAAGAGCAGAGAAACTCTGAACCTTTATTTAAAATTGCAGAGGATGAGCACAGAAACTGAACCTTTATTTAAAGTTGCAGGTGCCTTTGGGTCCTGTTTCAGAACAGTTCATTTTTCTGCAGCTGCTTATTTGGGGTAGGTGAATTTCAATGCAGAAGGAGTTGCCCTTTGGTAAAGGGATTTTTTTTTTTCCCCCCTTTATTTTAAGTACTAATTTCTGTTTTCTTTGAGATTCAAGAAATTCGTATGAATATATAAAATAAAGAATTTTCATTTTGCCTGTGTACAGTGAATTCCTGTTATGGCTCTTAAGGCTTAGATCTAACCTCAAAAAATGGGAGAGGTGTAGAGGAAGAAACCTTTGCNGTTTTGTTCCTGTCAATACTTCTGTTTTCTCTGACCACGCTGCCATTGCTACTATGACACAAAATTGGCTATTTTTGGAGTTCATCATTAACAGTTTCAAACCAATTATTTCCTGATACTCCAAATATTAAATTCTTCCTCAGAGAAATGAAGTTACAGCACTAAGCAAGCAGAAAGTGCTTGGAGGTGTCCATGTAAATGAAATCCACCCTGTGTCATTAGGCAGGAGATGAAGGGTTCTAAAAACCACGGGGATGTTGGGGCACTGCTCTAAAATTTGTCCTAAAGAGAGAATTAAATTCAGCCAGGGCAGGGGAAGAGCAGAGAAACTCTGAACCTTTATTTAAAATTGCAGAGGATGAGCACAGAAACTGAACCTTTATTTAAAGTTGCAGGTGCCTTTGGGTCCTGTTTCAGAACAGTTCATTTTTCTGCAGCTGCTTATTTGGGGTAGGTGAATTTCAATGCAGAAGGAGTTGCCCTTTGGTAAAGGGATTTTTTTTTTTCCCCCCTTTATTTTAAGTACTAATTTCTGTTTTCTTTGAGATTCAAGAAATTCGTATGAATATATAAAATAAAGAATTTTCATTTTGCCTGTGTACAGTGAATTCCTGTTATGGCTCTTAAGGCTTAGATCTAACCTCAAAAAATGGGAGAGGTGTAGAGGAAGAAACCTTTGCCTGAATTTTACTGTTCCAGGCAGGGGTTTTTAAGTGGAATAGTTAAAATTTGCATCCTTGGCAGAGGCAATTCCAAAGCTGAGAAAAAGGAGATTATTTTATTCAGGAAATAAATACCATGCTCAGGCAGTTCAGTGTATTTATTAAGTGTATTTAGGCCAAACCTGATGCAAATTTGATCCTTGAGGTCCTGTCCAGCCCCTTGCACCTTGCAGTGATGTTCGGCTTCTTAAAGCTGTTACTGGAGCAGCCCTGGAAAAGAATTCCCTTGTGAAAGCAGCTGGGTTTTGGGACATCTTGAGGGGTTTGTTGTGCTGCATTTTGTGGCTGTGTGATTGCATCTCTGATTTTGAGATGCTTTTTTTGCAGAAGAGGAATGGGGGTTTTATCAGTGGATTCTACCAGCTCCTTTGCCTTGTCTTGATAACAGAGGAAAAACCTTTGTAATCTCAGCTTTCTTACAGATTTTTCTGTACAAAATCAAGTAACAGCAGAAAAAATTATGTTAATTATATTATATTTCTCCTACTGTTGCTAATCTGCTGGAAATACAGTCCCACAGGTACAGAATTAATCAGTTTTTATCTTTTTTCTTCCCCAAAAATTGCCCTTTCCTTGCTGCTTGTGAAGAACTGAAGAAGGATTTGACACTTTCAAGCAGCCTGACTTGGTTCATGCACAGATTTAGGGAGGTGTTTTGTGCTTTGCTTTTTATTTTTAAGGAATTGGACCCTCCTAACCACATTTTGCCTTCTGGTTTATGGGAGGTAATGGGAAAGGAGCAGGAAGTGTCAGCATTTCCTGTATCCTGTTATCTTGTGCTTTTTATGGATGCTGGATTAACTATACACTGAAAATTCCCTACCATTGGGGAGCTTGTAGCTTGATTTGCTCTAATTACTATAATTAATTTGTATCATGTGTATTTTGACTTGCTCTAATGACAGATTATTCCCTGGAAGCTCACAGCTCTGCAGCACTTTTCCATTCACATTTCCCCATGGTTCTCAGTCCAAAATTTTGGGACAAAGCAGGATTTTGTGTTGTCTTAAGCTTTGCTGTCACCCTGGCAGATTTTGTATTGGAGAAATTGCATGGTTTGGGTGTTTTTTGGTCGTCACTGAAATGTAAATATGGTGTGTGCATTATTTAGCCTAAAGCTTGGGGCCTGGAGTGGAAGCAGTTTAGAAATTTGAAGTGCAAATTTAGGAATAAATTGCTGTATAAATGTAAATTCCTCTACTGTGTAATTGCTGCACTGAGGTACCAATTCCAGCACTTGTGGCTGAATATTCCTGATAATAAATTAAATAATTAAAGGGGAGAATTTTGGGAAAAGGACATTTATTGCTCACATGAAAGGAGTTAAAAATGAAAAACAGGATAACATTGGACTGTTTGGGTGCACTTGGAATCTTCTGAGCTGGCAGAGCCGAGTTTGTCAAACAAACAGGGAATGATTTAAGGAAGGGAGAGCTGGATCTGACCTCATCCCTGTTTTTTCTTGGAGCAGGTGGTTGAGGTGAGCAGGTGTCCATGAGTGATCCCAAGAAATGATGGCTGAGCAGCCGCCCCCCCTGGAAGCCACCCCTCTGCTGAATGAAGTGCCACTTCTACCTCACATGGTCAACGGGGACAGCATCCAGCAGGCAAGTGAGCCCTGAACTGGGAGCACTGGGAGCAGCTGGGATGGTGGCTCCACCAAAAGCAGGCAGCTCTGCCACTGGTCTGAGAGCTGGGGAAGGATGTGGTTGTGAGCACTGACATCAGGAGTTAAACTGAAGTGGAGAGAGGAAAAAAAAAAATCATTCAGCTCCCAGGCAGTGGAGAGGTGTGGAAAAAAGGGCTTTAAAAGGGAGCTGCAAACTTCAAAACTCAAAGGAAAAATTGGGGGGTTAATAAAGGTTTTGAAACTCCTGTGAAGTGATGAATAAAGATTAGCAAGGGATTGCAGAGGAAATCTATGACAGGAAAATGAAAGGAAAGACCTTGGCTTCCTGGTTTTAAGTGTCTTCATTAATAATTACAGTGCAGTGCTGAAACCTGAGTGTAGTTGAAACTTTAGAGCTTTATTGGACACAACCCTTCAGAAGTCCCTGGTAGGATTAGAAATACAGGTAAAAAGTGGCAGCAGAACCATTTTGAAGCCCAAATATGTGTAAGCTGTCAGTAAATGTGAATTTAGTGTTCAGCAGAAAGAGCTGGGTGCTTTGTACTACAAATACTGGGGGTTCTTCCCATCCTTTGAGGTCTGGTAGGCCATAAATGCTGAAAGTTTACATGAGATCTTCTTTAATTTGTGTTTGCTGCAGATAAGAAGGAGAAATCTGTGTTGTTTCAGTTGTATACTTGGAAAAATGGGCTTTATTAAAGAAAAAATCCTTTTCCCTTTCTGCCTCAGACCCTGGAGGTGGAAGTACAATGAGTATGTCTGGAAATGAGCAAAGTCTCTGAGATATTTCTGAAGTTCTGGCAGTAGAAGGTGAAATTTCAGCCCTGCCCAGCTGGGAGGTGGCTCAGGTGGTTCAGGTTTCATGAGGAAAGGAGATCATGTAGGTTTAGTTGGCCCCTGTCCCCAGGCTGTGTGTGTGGGACATGGAGGTGACAGTCACTGATATTTTTAGGACCTAGAGGAGACTTTGCAATCAGGTGAGTAAAAAAAAAAAAAAAGGAAAATAATAGAGTTGTGTTGTGGATATGCATTTGAAAAGCAGATTTGAAGTTTAAACAGAATCTTCTAAAGAGAGTCTTGACTTAGAATCTTTATTAATGCAGAGGATTTTTAATTATTTCTCTGCCAGTGTTGTGGAGGACAGTGCTAATACTTAATTATTGTAGAGAGATTTGTTTCCAGAAACCAAACCTGTGTTTTTGGCCAGTGAATCCATTAGCTCCATTTCACTTAAAGCAAAAGTTGGAAGTTTTCTGGAAGGGTTTCTGGATCCAAAAATGTGTGAATGGGGCTAAAAGCAGAGCTGTGGCTGAGCAGCTTTGGCTGTGCTGGTGCCCCCAGCCCTGCAGAGGTGCTCAGGACACCTGGGCTCAGCACTGCCCTTGTCTCACCTGGCTCAGATCCAGCCCTCGGCCCTGCTCCAGCTTCCTGGAAATGTTCCTTGTTGGAAGGTGCCTGGGACTGCATTTGCTTCATTAATTCCAGTGAGTCACTGCTCTGAGCCATGGCCTGAGCATTCCTGGGATTCCAGGCTCCCACTGCTGCTGCCCTGTGATTGCAGCACTCTTGGGATCCTTCCCTCTGTTCTGAGCTGCTTCTGAGAGCTGGACTTCATGGAAGCCTGTGCTGAAGATGTGCCACCCCCAGAGGCTCTGAATCCCTCAAACATTCCCTTTCTTGCCTCTGAGTTTTGCCCTCCAAGATGAGCCTTTTCCTGAGGTCAATCCCTGCCTGTGGAATCCTGGACCCACAGCAAATCTTTTTCCTGTTTCTTGTGCTCTGGCAAATCCCCAGCCCATTATTGTCAGTTTTCTTTAAACAATTAACACCACTTCTCTCCCTTTACCCCAAGAAATGTATTAGCATTGAAGTCATGCATTTACTTGCATTCTGAAGTGACAAATCTGCATAAATTTCATTATTAATACAAATTATGCCACATTTAAAGGTATTCTCTGCCATCTCTCATTCTCCTGGAACCATAATAAATATTATTGAATGCCTAAATGGCCTTTTCAGGGATTTTGGTGGCTTACTGATATCCAGAAACAAATCATCCACCCAAAGTAAAATTCTCCTGTACAAGGAGCATCAATTCTCCCCTGCAAGGGAGGGTATGAAAAATAAAATCAAATATTAGTACATCAATATGCTAAGAAGCTGCAAAACCAGTGTTAAAATAGCATTTATCATTTACCCTTGGAGTCTGTAGTGATGAGAGCAGTGAAACTGGTGCCTGGGGAGTTCAGGGAGCTCCAGCACTGAAAATGTGACAGCACAGAAAAATTCATTCATTCATTAATGTCACATGTAGCTCATTTTACCAGGAACTAAATGATCAGGTGATTTCTTCAGGTCCCATCTACCTGCTACAAATGTCACTCCATGAATAGTGCAAAAATACTTTATAAAAATTGAATGGAAGAAAATTATGCTGATTTTCACAGCTGCTTTAACAAATACATTTTATTTCAATTTTTACATCAGTGCCAGCTGTCACCAGGGTGGAATTTGAATTGTGTACCTGCAGTGCTTACCTGGCCAAACCCCCTTTTATTAAAGGATTAGCTGTGGAATATCATAGATGTTACAATGAAGTGCAGCTGCCAAAATTCCCCTGAGGCTGGGGCAGGATGAGAGGATGGTTTGGGATCCCAGCACTGCCTGAGGAGTGATCCTGGCCCAGCTCCACGTGGATTTGTGTGCAGGAGGAGTGGATTTGTGTGCAGGAGCACGTGGGACCAAAGGGACCTGCAGGATGTCACTGGGGCCTGGGTTCCTTCCACAGGGAAAACACACCTGGGCTCACAGGAGCTGCAGGGCAGAGGTGGTGGGAAAAGCCTGGGATGCAGTGTGAAGCTCAGGTCATTGTTGCCTCAGTAAAAGCAGAAAAATCAGTGTGAAACGTGAAATTAAAAACATATTTCATGTATATCAAGTGAGGCACTTCTGGGAGTTACCAGAGGAAAAATACAAGGATTTTATGTCAAAGTAGGAGGAAATGTTTTCATTCTACCCATTTTCCTGTTTTACTCCAAGGTTGCCAAAGCTCTGTTGTTGTTTGTCTCTAAAGAGAGGGGGTTTCCCCCCAGAGAATTTCTAAAATTTAAAAAGCCCCCAACCCTTCTTTTGTGTTTTGTTTCCTGCAGGTGATTCTTGTCCAGGTAAACCCAGGTGAAACATTTACAATTACAACTGAAGATGGACACATTCAGTGCATTCAAGGTAAAGGGAAGCTCAAGTCCTGAATTCAAATATTTTGGTTCTAGGGTTATTCCACTTGGTTTTTTCTATGATGTCAGATGTGTTTTCTGCACTGGAATAAATCAGATTTTTCAGTTTGTGTCCAAGCACAAATGAGGCAGCACTGGGAAGCTGCCAGCATTCCCTGAATCCTGCAGATTCTCATTCCCAAAAGATGGGTTTGCAGTGATCCTTGACTAAGTGTCTTTCCAGGATCTTAACACATGATTTCTGTGGCATTTGATCCACAATAAGTTAAAGAACTTTAAGGGGCACTGGGACCTGCCTGTGCTGTGAGGTTGGGGAACCATTGCTCCACTCTGTGCCTGCAAACTCCTTTTTGCCTTCTGGGTGAGTGACAGAAAACCCGAGTCAGGGCAAAATATCTCCTGTAAGTCAAGTTGAATTTAGCAGTATTTCCATTTTTGGAGTATTTGTCACCATTTTACATGATATTATATAAAATGTGTCCATTCTGCTTTCATCAAATCCCCTACAGGAATACTTCCCTTGACCTTAATATGAAAAATAATGTGTTTTAAATTAATTTTTGAATTCCTACATCAACTTTACTCCAATACCTGCTTTTGCCTTCAGTACTACAGACTTTTAGCTGTCACAAATGAAGAGCTAAAATTATTTATACAGCTTTTTGTGCAATGAAAAAGACACTGCTGGCCAAAGCATGGTGGTTGGCATAAAGCCAATAATCAAACAGAGAATGGGATGCAATTCCTGATGCTTCAGGCTCCAGGGTGAGCTCCCACCTTTGGAAAAAGGTGTCTCCAGATGGGAAAAGCCTTGGTTGTTAAAGAGTGGCCCCTTGTCCTTGCCAGGTCCAGCACATGTCCCTATGATGTCACCAAACGGTTCCATGCCGCCGATTTTTGTGCCTCCTGGTTACGTTTCTCAGGTACATTCATTTCTCCTTCTCTTGCTGGGTGGTTTTTCTGGAAATTTTAATTTTTTTTTTTATCATTTATTGGTGATTTTAGCTGTGAAAAAAGCTATTTTTTTCCATTGAACTTACCAACTGTTTCACTTTATTGTGGGTTCTGCCTCCTCTGTTACTGAGTAATGTCTGATCCAGTTTCCAGGAATTTTTTAATCCTGCTCCCAGCAGTTAAAGACACTTTTAGTAACAAGGACAGCTCTTGAATTGACTGTCTGAGCTCCATGAACAGGATCCACATGTTTATTTTCCATCAGTCCTGTTTGCAGGGTGAAGCTGGGTCATGTGAACAGTCCCAACTGGCTGCAGGTTTTCTATTTAATATAAAAATTCATCCGAATTTTCAGTGCCCCTTTCTTTACCAGCCCTGATCTCCTGAAATTCCAGCAAAGCAGCACTGCTGGAGCAGAGTGTGGTGCTGATGCAAACACTGATTCCAGTGATGTGTTTGGGAAATGAGCAAGGCTCTGGGCTGTCCCAGCTTTGCTTTTCCACTCCCATGGATTTTCCACTCCTGGGTGTTGTTCAGGTCAGACTTGCATGTTGTTACCAGAGATACTCCCAGTTCCCAGTTTGATTTATTTCTAAATTAATGTGTTTTAAAGGAAATAATTAAAACCAAATGTGGAAACAGAACTCGTGTTGTAGTAATGTTGAAAATCAGGAGTGTTCTGAGTAGGTTTGAAACCTGTAGCTGTGAGTTCCTGGGTTCTCCAGGCAGTTTCTTTTTGCACACAGCTGCATTTTGGGCTTCTGCTGTTCTTCAGCTCTGCAGACCTTGAGCAAAGATTCCCCCAGACAATTTCTGATCCCTGTGAAATGGATCCCTCAGTGCAAACAGTGGGCAAAGCCCTGGCAGCACTGAGCTGCTCAGCCTGAAAACCACATTTATTTGTTGTGTTTGCTGTCACCTGAAACCAGAAGGGTTGGGTTGTTTTCCCTTGGTTGTTGTGACAGGGATTGACAAGTTGGAAAGCAGCTTTAAATCAGAGCTTGAGTTACCTGGACTGTTCTTGTCAGATGAGGTGATAACTTTGTGTTCCCAGTGTCTGGAGGAGCCCAGGGCTGGTTCTCTTGGATTCTGCCAAAGTGGAGTGAAATAATTCAGGAGTGAACAGGTTGTGGACTCCCAGCCCTGGAAGTGTTCCCAGGACAAACTGGATGGGGCTTGGAGCAGCCTGTTCTGTGGAAGGTGTCCCTGCCCATGGCAGGGGTGGGATGAGATGAAGTTTTAGACCTAAAAACCATCCTGAGATTCTGTGATTGTTCAGCACTTTGATTGTTCAGACTGACTGCCTCAAACTCCACTTTGTCCCAGCAGTACCTGCCTGGTTTCCACTGGGATCCAGTCTGGTGTGCAAACCCTGCCTGTCAGGTTCTGGATATGAAGCAGCGCAGGGAAATCCTTTGTTGAATGTACAATATTTGCTGGGATATTGAATGTACAATATTTGCTGGGATATTGAATGTACAATATTTGCTGGGATATTGAATGTACAATATTTGCTGGGATATTGAATGTACAATATTTGCTGGGATATTGAATGTACAATATTTGCTGGGATATTGAATGTACAATATTTGCTGGGATATTGAATGTACAATATTTGCTGGGATTGTCTCTGCCCTCACAGTTGCTTTCTCCAATTTCCCGGCAGGTGGTGGAAGAAAATGGAGTTCGGAGAGTGGTGGTGGTGCCCCACTCGGGGGAATTCCATCCTTCNCACCCCGTGTTCCCCGCGGTGCCCGGCACAGGAGAGCTCCCACCTCAGTTCATGCACCAGCACCCGCCACCACACGTGTTCCAGGAGCAAGGTGAGAGCCCACCATGTCCCTAAGCCCTGGGGACAGCTGGCCCTGCCTTCCCTCACATTGCCAGGGGTTGTGTTACTACCTTAGAGCCCCCCTGTGGGTTAGAAACTCACCTCAGTGCCAAAGAGTGAGTCCCTGAGGACTCCCTGAGTGTGCAAAGTGTGCTTGTGTGTCCTCTGATTGTTCTGTTTGCATCCTCTGTTTTCAAGGAATTGTGCAAATTTGTACCTGAGAAATGTTGTGTTTTCCAGTGTTGTATTTTCCAATGTTGTATTTTTCATGCATCCCTGGTTTTGCCCCTGTAAATCCCACAGCAGTGACTCCTAAAACTCCCTTCCCTAAAACTCTGCCCACTGAGTTTTGTCACAGCCTTGGCGTGAAGTTATTGAAAATGAACTTAATTTGATAGATTAATTTTTTTTTTTTTTAAAGTCCAAATATGACAGAAAAGTGAACAAAACCAACCCAAAAAATGTCATTATCCATAGTGGAGGGTAAAGTGCAGACCCACTCTAAAAACTGAGCAAAGCAATAAATCAGTGAAGGACTAGGCTTATGTTGAATTAAACCAAGCTCAAATCCTTATTTTATTATCAAGACTTAAAACAGAAATTAGACTTAGTAAGACCATTCATTGTCTCTCAAACTTAAATTGGTAATTAGGTATTTTGACTTGCTCTAGGCTAAAACAGCATTCAGGCTGTGTTGGAAAAATTCAATTTGGATCCTAAATTTGCTTAATTTTTTGTAAATGTGTCTGTAGCAGGGAAGAAAGGCAGCTGTAAAGCAGAATCTGGAGCAGCTGACAGGAGAAAGGCCCAAAAAATTCAGTTTAAAAAGACCCCAAACTCCAAAATCCCTGCATTTCCAGACTGACAAAGCACAGGGAAGTTCCAGGGGCTGGGTTTCAGTGATTTTTCCAGCTTGTAGATTCAGATGTCAAATGAATAATTCAGAATAATGAAGTCATTTCTTCCTTCTTTGCAGAACCTCGTTCCCATGGGAGGACAAACTTCATCCAGAGGGACGAGAGGAGTCTCAAAATGCAGGAACACCTCAAGAAGAGGCTAAAGGACAGACAAGCCAGTGGTCACACCAACAATAAACTGAACAGCCCTCCCTCCTCACCACATAAAGTCCTTAATTCTTCCAATGCCACAATTCCCAATGGGAATGGAAAGGGCCAGCAAGGGGCAGTTGGAGCACTAAAGCAGAAGCAGATAGGAAAAACAAAGGGCAGTCCAGAGGCAGAGATGGGAGGTAGGTGGCATGGACAGGGGAAATCTCAGTTATTTTCTATAAACTCATTGCAAAACAAGTTCTGAAAAAGCTGAATTTATAAATTTGTTTGGCTGTTCAGGATTAGAGAAAGCCTGAAATCCATTATGGTTAGATTATTTTTTTTTTCTCTAGGAATCATTGGAATATCAATTTTTTTAATTTGGTATTTATCAAATAAGGTCTTCAGGAAGATTTAATCTTAAACCTTTTTACTTCCCTGCCATTTCTGAGCCAGGACTGATCAATATTCCCAGTGAGGGTGACCTGTAGGTACTTCCAGAACTTCTGGTGCCACTGTTTGTGGTACTTTTTGGTTGACTGGGAGCCACTTAAGCCTTCAAGAAATACAAAAATTTAATCAGTTGTAGAAGGTGCTGTTTAGTTAGTTCTAATTTCAGCTTTTTAATACCTTGTGGCTGCTAAAAACCTTGTGCAGTGTCATTGTCTTTGCTTTGAGATGGTGTCAGGCTTCTTCCAAACTGGGAATGTTTTGCCATAGAAATTCCAGGAAAACACATAAGGCAGAGATAAGATCTTCTTATCATTTTTTTTAGCACCTCTCATTTTTGGAGGAATGTTTTTGTGTTGTCAAAGAAAACCTATTTCTGCTCCATTAGGAAAAGATCCCCTTTGTGCAGGATGTACTAAACGGGTTTTTGTACCACTGTTGGTTTTGGATAGTTGGTGTTTCTACCCCTCATGCAGCCAAAACAAACAGGGGAAATGAACTTTGCACAATAAGAACCATTGTTCAAGTCCTAATGAGGCCAACTCCATCTCGTGGTGGCCTTTTGGTAACAGCCTGGGTTGCTCTCAGGCTTTGGGATAATCTGGTTTGTGTTTAAATTGCAGAATCTGACACAGAATCCAGGAAATGTGATACTCACTTGAGCATTGGCAAGCCAGTCGTAAGTATTAGCCTTAAAATCCCATTATTTTCTGGGCCTGTTCTTCCTAGAAAATAACTTGTGTTTTATCAATCCCTTTTTCTTTGTTCTTAATGGTTTAATTGTTTTAATGGAGAAGATAAATACTGTTTAGTTGTCAGAGTTCATAGGTGGGAAAGGGCAACCATGCTGGAAATTCACTATTTCTCAATTTGCCAGCCTGTAATCCCAGAATATTCCACTGTTGCAGTTTGCCAGGGTATGTGAGGGCTTTACCTTGCAAACCAGGGGCCTGCTAAACTCTTGGAAGTTTGTCCACTCTTGGAACCATCCTTTGCTCAGCAGAGAGGATTTAGGAGTGTTGAGGATAAAATGTACACAAATAGATCCTCTTTTGATGTTATATTGTGAAACTGGAGCAAATATTTGAGTATTTAGAGATTTATTTAGGAAGGTGGAGTCTGGTGAGGGTAATTAAAATGTCTGTGATTGATACTGAGCAAGTTTAATGAGCTCTGCTCTGCATTATCCACACAGCAAACAGGGGTTGTGTTCCTTTGCACCAGCTTTTGAGGGGTTTTTTGGTCCTTTAGTACTTTTTCCCTGCTGCTTCTGACATCTCTACTTTGAGATACCCCAGGGCTGTGTTGCCTTGGGCAGAGAAAATTTGGAGTGTGGGAATTAAGCAGCAACAAAAATCAGACAAGAAATGCTGAGTTTTACAGAGCCTGTGCTGAACTTAGGATCAGTGGCTGAATATTGTGTGAGGGAGCTGTCAGAAAATGACAGTAAGGTGCCTGTGCCTAAATCTGAGCTGGGGTCCTGCCCAAGACTCCCCAGCTGAACATTTGCTCCAAGTGAGTGATGGAAACGTTGATGCAGGAATTTTCTCTTCCTGCCCCACTGTGGTGTTGGTTTGGTGTTGGAAGGGAAAACCTTTAGAAATGCAAAGAGGAAATCGTTGCAATCCAAAGAATGCCTCTGTATTCCCACTCCAAAGGGAAAGAATTCCTCCAGTGAGGAGCTTCCTAGGCCAATTAGCGACGCCATGTTATTGACTAATTAACCTTTTCTTGCAGAAAGCAAACTTACTTGCATTATTTATGCTTTTAATAGGTTTCTGATATACAAGCAAGATCAGCCGTTCTGTCCTGGAATCTCCCAGTTAGTTCACAGAATGGAGAGAGCCATAGTCATAGTCCAGCAGCATTTACATTTGAAGTAGCAATATCCAACAGTGGTAAAAATGGAAAATTTAAATCTGTCTATGTGTAAGTTTAGTTTCTTCCTTTAAGCACAATGTTTAAACCATTAACCAATCAGCAATCTCTCTATCAGGAGCTGTTTGTTGACTTGCAGACCTTCCTACTTCACATGAAATAAATTTTAAGTAATGTCACTAAAGAGTTATACATGGACAGTGGGAAACTTAAATGTGCACTACGTGGTTTTGCTTTTCAATGAGCTTTGAGCCCTGAGGTTTAAGGAAGAGCTGTAACTCTGCTTTCTGTTTGTTTTTGCCTTTTCACAGTGGGGAGGAATTAACAATTACACTTCCTGATCTCAGACCAGCCACTGATTATCATGCCAGGTATGCTGCTGGGAAGGAAATAATGCTTTGGGGGATATGGGAATTGCAGAATCATTGTGGCTTCATGGAAGAGGAGTGATACAAACAGTTCAGGAATACTCTGAAAAAAACACCATGCTGTGGACACTGGGTTTACTATCTAAATTCCCATTTATCTTCTAACTTCATTAAAATACCACCTCATTTCCTTCCTTACCACCTTCTCTGTCTCCTCAGATTTCTCATTTACAAACTTTAAATTATTCTCTGCTGGTATGTTTTTTTTTAGAACAACACTCTGTAGATTGTTGTTGGCTGAAGTCAGTGGTAAATTAAATAATTTAGCCTTGAAATTGGATCTGAAAATCTGACTTGTCAGTTTGATTTCATAGATGCTTGTCTGACCTGCAGCAGGACAAGTAGGGAAGTGGGAATGGGCTCAGTGGGAAGTGGGATGGGATGATCAGGAGTAAATGATCCTGACTGGAGGTGTTGGGCTGGCCAGGGAGAGAGCAGTTGCTGAAACAAACCAGGGGAACCAGAGTCACACTCAGTGCTGGGGCACTGGAGCAGATGAGATTAAAGATTCCCTGCAGCAAACTCCTGCTCTGAAGCTGTGGAGCAGTTCTGGGTGTGGGAAATGCTGGGCACAGCTCCACCTGCACAGTGTTGTGTTTTCCACAGAAAGAGGCAGGACTGCTGAAAACATGAAACAATTCCTATGAAAATTGTGATTTTATGATTTAGCCTGTTTAGTGCTCGTACTCCTGCACAAGTGTTGGCTGTATTTGAATTTTAAGGTGTTTTTAGCCAAAGGCTCCTTTCCAGTCAGGTATCCTGTTATCATTTTGGAACACCTGCCATAGTTTCCATCCCCTATCCCACAGGTATTTCAGCACTAAAATATCTCCACTGTGACAGAGAGTAATGGCAGAGTAAATGAAGGGTGAGAAATGGGGTCTGGGGTCAGCAGGTGAACCTGTGTGACCCCCACCCTGCAGCCACTGCTTGGGAATAAATCCCTGAAGCTGCCAGTTCTTCCCTTACATTTCCAGGTGCCAGTACAACAGCCACATCATTAATTACCCTTTGTTTAGAGTTTCAGCAACCAGCAGTTCCATCAAAGAAACCATTTCAGAGCTGGTGAGCTTCACCACAGAGAGCTGTGAGCCAGACTGTCCAGCTGCCCCAAAACTGATTAACAGAACCAAAAACAGCCTGAGCTTGCAATGGAAGGTAAGAACCAAACCTGGGGCTGAGTGAAGGGCAGCAGAGCTCTCTGCTGGATTCCTGTGCAGTGGATTTAAATTAACTTTGTCAGGAATTCAATGTGTGCTGTAGGTGTTGCCTTTTAAGTTGCTCAGTGAAGATTGAAAATGAAATAATAATTACCTTTCTTTTTTTTTTTCAATGTTTGCCGAGTTTCTTGCCTGCAGCTTTAGTGGGACAGAGTTGGTAGCAGGGCTCTTCTCTTCTGAGCTGGCAGAGAGGAAAAAATGGATTTTTATTTATTTATATCTTTGCTTGAGGTCCTGGATGATAAATAGATATGACTTAATGTTCTTTTAGTTATTCTGACTCATTCAGACTAAATTTTGTTGGATGGTTTTATAGATTCTAATTTTTAATCTGACTTTTGAATATAACCACTATCTGTGAAGGCTTGCTGTGTTTGTTTGGTTTTTGATGTTTTTCTTATGACCATGCTGAAAAATGGTTCCAGCTGAATTACTTTAGTGAAATTATTTCTGTGCTTAGAAAATGAAGAAGTTCCCATTTCATGTGTCAGATGTTGCTTGTGTGAACCCTTAGATTGCACAGGCAGGTGGTGAGCTCACAGTGCAAGGCATCAGGAAAAGAGCTCTAAGAATATAATTTGCTTCATTTATAAAATCAAACCATTTATAAATTCATATGCTAAACTATTAGATCTAAAAGAAGTAGCACAGCAGCCTTGTATTAAAAGGCAGTTGGAGTTAATAATACTCAATGTGTAAAAATATTTATAAAACACATTTACAACTACTTGATTTTAACTCTTTTTTTTCATTGTTTCTTTATTTTCAGTCTTCAAATGACAATGGTTCCAAAATAACTAATTTTCTTTTAGAATGGGATGAGGTAAGAGCTTTTCTAGTACCAAAAAAAAAAAATCATAATGACATCTGTAGAGCAATTACACTTAAAAATACCCTTTGCTTAGGTACAGCAGCTATTTTGGGGCAACTTTCCTGACAATTTTAAAGAGACAAATGATCAGTGGGAGGGGACAGTGTAAAACTGCCTCATTTGTCATCCAGAGCAATCAGTCATTCCTGTGTTCTCTTTAAATGCACAAGCATTTGGCATGTTTGGGTTGTGTTACAGATCTCCCTCAGCTCTTGAGCATCTTGCTGAGATGTACTGCAAAGGGATAAAAGACTTCCAGGATGTGTTTTGTTTTCAGCTCAATTTCACCATTTTGTCAAATCCCCAGTACCAAAAGTAATCAGATATCTCAGTACTAATGTGATTTATTATCAAGACTGCTCAGGGTGACCATCAGCAGACTCAGGATGACCATTATACATTAAATTTTGCATTCTTGAGGCTCAGTAATTCCTTTTTTAATTACTGTTAAATGAGTGAAATGACATTTCTCGTGGAAGGTGTCCCTGCCTGTGGAACGAGGTGAGCTTTAAGGTCGCTCCCAACCCAAACCAGTCTGAGATTCTGGGATTTAGGAAGATGTAGAGTGAGGAGGGTGACCTTGGCAGGGATCAGGGAGTGACTCTGATCTCCCTGTTTTCCAGGGGAAGAATGGCCCCTTCAAAGAATGTTACTACGGGCACCTGAAGCAGTACAAGCTCACCAGACTCACTCCCTCCACAAGATACTCCCTGAGACTGGCTGCTAAAAACGACATTGGAATGAGGTAACCAGGAGCCCAGGGATACCAAATGCTGGATTTCCCTCTGGATTCCATCAGCTGCTGCTCACCCTTGTTCAAAATCCCCTCCCCAGTGGGTTCAGTGAGACGGTGACGTTCGGCACGGCCGGGGTGGTGCCGCCGGCCCCGGCGCCGCCCGCGCTGCTGGAAGCAGGAGTGACCTGGATGGCCCTGGGATGGAGCCCTCCTGCAGGAGGGGCCTTGGATGACTCCCTCACCTACAGCCTGGACATGGAGGAAGAAGGTTCTGTAAGTGCTGGGCTTTGTGTGGAAACTTCTTCATAGTACTGAAATAAAAATGAACTTTTTTTTAATCTTCTGATAAGTGGTGGGCAAGCGTTGCATGGAATTCATGGTAGAGAGAGAAAGCATTGCATGGAATTCATGGGAGAGAGAGAGAGAAAGCATTGCATGGAATTCATGGGGGAGAGAGAGAGAAAGCATTGCATGGAATTCATGGCAGAGAGGGGGAAAGCATTGCATGGAATTCATGGCAGAGAGAGAGAAAGCATTGCATGGAATTCATGGCAGAGATTAAGCACTGTGTGCAGTTCATGGCACAGAGTATTGTGTGCAATTCATGGCACAGAAATGAAGTTCAAGAGTAAATAAANGAGAGAGAGAAAGCATTGCATGGAATTCATGGCAGAGAGGGGGAAAGCATTGCATGGAATTCATGGCAGAGAGAGAGAAAGCATTGCATGGAATTCATGGCAGAGATTAAGCACTGTGTGCAGTTCATGGCACAGAGTATTGTGTGCAATTCATGGCACAGAAATGAAGTTCAAGAGTAAATAAACATGATTTACCTGCTCTGGGTTTTGTTTCACCTTAAAAATCAGTGACTGTTCATCCTTCTTTTCCCTCCTTGCCAGGGCTATGGATTCCAGCCCCAGTACAATGGAGATGAGCTCTCATGCACTTTAAGAAACCTGAGGAGGAGTACATCCTATAAGTTCAGGGTTTGTACCATAGTTTGTTCCTAATTTCATGTGTGCTTTCCTGGGCTTTGGCATTTCCCAGCAAGTTTTTCAGCTTTGTATGGAGACAGCAGGAATTCACCTGTTGTCTCCACAATTACCTGTTGTTAGAGCAGGTTTTGGTGAAGTAATAATACAAACCAGATATTTTTGCACCAGCTAATTTTGGTATAAATGGTGGTCTTTATTTTGGTTGGGTTTTTAATAGATTTTTTTTTTAATCACCAGCATGTTTATCCTCATGTATTATCAACATATATTACTATCATTAAATAAACCATTTATTCTCTATTCTCTTCCTTCCTCCAACAGCTCTTTGCCTACAACAGTGAAGGAAAAAGCAGCCCCAGTGAGGTGGTGGAGCACAGCACCAAACCTGACAGACCTGGAGCTCCCAGCAAACCTGTTGTAAAGGGCAAGATCCATCCCCACAGTGTGAGAGTCACGTGGGGTAGGTGCCTTGGGCTGTTCCAGTGCTGCTGGGGTGTGGACAGCCTCTCTCTGATTAAATGAGAGAGAACTCAGGCTAATTATTTATCTGCAGGTATTGTTATTACAGGAGAAGTACTCAACCTTACCCAAAAATGGTTTATTTTGAGGCTGTGGTACCACACTGGTGTTGTTGATTAGTTTCTGAGAAGCACTGGCTGCTGTCTTAATACCCTCTGGGTTTACTGTGATGTTTAAATAATTCATATGTTCACTTAAAAAATAAGAGCTGATACCTGAAATTGGGAGTGTTTTCCCAGTTACTCTTCCTGGCATAATCATGCTTAATAATAGGAAAAAAATTGCTCTGAAAAATGTATTGTGAATAATTAAGTACACTGGTTTCTCTTGCTGGTTGACTTTTGTGTTTGAATGAATATGAATGTGTTCATTGGAAAAGCTGATAACAAAATAATGCCTTGATATTAAATCTTCTGTAACTTAAGGTGTTGATTTCTTTCAGACCCCCCCAAGGATAACGGAGGAGCAGACATCTCTAAATACTTTTTGGAAATCTCCGAGGCATCAGTTGGTAAGGAATCACCTTTGGGTACTGGTACAGTATTCAGTCTCCATCCATGAAGGTATTTAATTCACATTAAGATGTGGGACATGGTTTAGACTTGGATTTTGGAGATGTTTTCCAACTTAAATGATGCTTTACTCCAGCAGTCACTTCTGATTTCACGTGTGTGTGTGTGTTGTACATGTTCTCTGTATAATTAATCATTTCAAATTGATTCTCCGGCTTGACTGCCTTAATAATTGTGTAAGAGAATTTCCAGGTGGGATTTTAGAAAGGTTTGAAAGGGTAAAGTGCTTTTCCTTCCCTCAGGAGGGAGGTGGGAGCCCATTTACAGCGGAGCCCAGCGGGAACATGTCTGTGACCACCTCAGGCCTGGCACCTCCTACAGACTCCGTGTGTCCTGTGCCAGTAAAGGTGGGGAGAGCCAGGTGAGCAGCAGGAGGAGAAAGGGGATTCTGTTCCATTTCTGTTCATGTTGTAGCAAAATGCTTTATATCTGTGCTCTGCAATGACCTGTGTCCCTGGCAGGCCTCTGATGTCACGACTGTCACCACAGCGGCCGTTCCCCCCGGGCCCTGTCCTGCCCCAGCCCTGGTGGGCAAAGCCAAGCCTAAGGAAATCACTTTGCAGTGGGGTAAGCACCAGAGTTGGAGTAAAACACTGCTCTGATTTCAGTCATCCAAATCAAAAATCTATAGAACTCTTCAGGGGAAAAAAACTATAAAATAAAAATACAGAGATGCTGTCCGTGGCCTTAGGGTTTTTTTGTGTTTGTGGTGGAGTTTTTGGTTGTTTTGTGGGATTTTTTTTAAGAAGACCAAAGATTCTGTCCAGCTCTGGTAGCCTGGTACAGTGTGATTTAAACAGACATAAATGTTTTCCAGTGAGAAAGCTTCCTGTCTGCCCGTGACTGACACCTGCTTGGCAATTTAAAAATCTACTCTTGTTTTCTTACTGTTATCCCAGTAAAGGAGATAAGCAAAAATTAGTGAAAATACACTGTTTAGTGAAGAAAACAGGGAAAATACATGAAAAAACCCTAATGAAGGCCATCTTTAAGTATCAGTACCTGGGGGGGAAGCAAGCTTCATGAAGTATTTCTGGTCAGATACATGACAAGATCCTGCCTAACTTAGGGAATTTAGAAATGAATAGGAAAATGCCATCTGTTTTTGTTTGCCAGGCCCCCCAGCTGTGGATGGAGGCTCTGAGATCACAGAGTATCTCCTGGAGATGGCCAGCTCGGAGCAGGACGAGCGCAGGGTGCTCTACCAGGGCCCAGCAGCTGAGTTTGGAGTGACCAACCTGCTCCCAGGGAGAACCTACAGCTTCTGGCTCCGGGCAGGGAACAGAGTCGGGGTAACCACTGGCTGCCCACCTTCACTGATACCACACAGGGGACAGCAGGGATGCTGCTGAGGGGGCTCTGTAGCCTGACTTGTGTGAACCTCTTGATGTTTGTGCCTTTGGAATTGTTGGATGTGCTACCCCGAGCTCAGCTCTGCAGATGGGGTGGGAGCAGCGTTGTGTGGAGAGGGGTGGGTGCCACGTTGGGAGAAGCGTGGGATAAACGTTGGTGGCATAAAAGTGTTTGTGAAACAGTGCCCAGCTGATGCTGGAAGGCAGATCCTGGCTGGGGGAGGGAGGAGTTACAAAACCCTGGCAGTGGGAGGAGTTCAGATATCCTGTGAGAACTGGGCCAGCTTCACGTACCTGCAGGGAATCTGAAACTGAGCCCTGAGCTCTGCTGTTTGCTTCCCTGTCAAGTTAAAAATAGTTTGTTTGCTTCACTTGCACATCAGTTCTTGCCCTGGTGCTGTTGCTGTGTTCATGCAGTGTTATTTTCCTGCAGTTTGGCCCCCACTCTGAGAAGGCAGAGCTTTGCACTGCTCCAGGACCCCCTGAGCAGTGCTGCAAACCCCTGATAACCTGCAAAAGTGCAACTTGTGCTGTGGTTTCGTGGGAGGTAGGTGTTGATGGCTTCCAGTGCCACCCAAATTAGTGTTTGGCTTTTAGAATTGTAGTGACACATTTATGATACACAGAAATTAGAGAAATAGTATGTGTGGAGGTGGAATGTTTTAAGCCCATTTCTTTATAGATGTCTGTGTTGGGTTTGTAAACTTTGGGAGTTACTAATTGCAGTCTTAACTGGACAAATTGGGTGGCATTTAATCTCCTCATGGTGTGGTAATTGATATACAGTGAATTAATTCTTTTAAATGGTAAGAGATTGTGGGACAGTCAAAATTCTGGTGTGAAGTGTGGTGGTGTTACAGCCACATGTCACCTTTTAACTTAAAATCCCTTGGAACAGACCTCAGATTTCAACCCCAGTGCTTCCAAAGGTTGGATTTGATGATCTTGGAGGTGTTTTTCAACCTTTTCTGTGATTCTTACCCAGTGTCTCAATATGACAGAGCTCCCCCCTGGATTCTGGGGGGGGTGTATGTGCAAGAGCTGAGCAGAATTTCTCCCTCACCCCACAGAGCCCAGCGTGCAATGGAGCAGAAATCACCGAGTACAGGCTGGACTGGGGCCAGGTGGAGGGCTCCATGCACATCATCTACACTGGCTCCTGCCAGAGCTATGAGGTCAAGGGGCTCACACCTGCAACCACCTATTACTGCAGAGTCCAGGTAGGAAAAGCTTTTTGGTGCCACTGGGCACTTGCATTTTGGGGACAAACTCCAGCTAGAGAGGAATAAAGTCATGTGCTGTCACCTGCTCATGCAATAGAGAAGGCAATTGGGAAAAACATTTCCCTTGTCCCCCAGTCCCTCATTCCCTGAATCTGCAAAGAGTTTAGATCCAATGTGCTGTGAAATACCAGCTTTACAGATGCTTTGCCCTGTTGACAAATTATTTAGGAGATTTTCCACTCTCTTCCATGTTGCTTTTAAGAACACACAGAAGGCTGTGAGTGCCTGCTTGGACAGCAGGGATTTGGTAACTCCTGTGTGGTGTCTTTCAGGCTGTGAACGTGGCTGGGGCAGGGCTGTTTGGGGACACTGGTGTGGTGACCACGCCCCCATCAGTGCCTGCAGCCGTGGCCGTGCTCCACTTACTTGAAGAGGATCAGGTGGAAATTTCCCCTCCTTTCTCCACGTGCCTTGCAATCCAGTGGGAAGAGCCCTGCTGCCACGGGGCAGAGATCACAGGGTACAACATCGAGTATGGGGAGAAGCAGCTGGTCACTGTGGGGAGAAACACAACCCATGTCCTTGAGAATCTGCTGCCTGACACCCTGTACAGGTAAGAATTACTCTGAAATCACATTTGTAGGATTTAAAAGTCCTTTGAGGGTAGTGCTTTAAATTTTTAGAGCAATTTTTCGTGTAGCTTACAGACTATTTGCCTAATTCACCCTGCAGCTCCAAAAAAACTCCTAAAATTGTCATATCCAGAGTCCAACCATGATGTTGGCAGGAGTGAGATTATGGTTGGTGATAAGGTTCACATTCTGTCTCAAAGACAAGACTTTAAGGTTTCTGGGTTTAGAATTTTTCATTGGGATGCTCAGCTGTATGGCCAGAAGAAGATGGATGGACAGGTAAGAGCAGAGCAGGGGGTCCTTTGACCTCAGTTTTGGTTAAAGCTGAGTTCAGATTTAATTTCTAACTGCATCTTAATTGTTTCACTGTTTGGAGTTTCACTCTGTACCCCTTTTAACTCTTGCTTTGTTACCCAGCACTTTTTGTGACCATGTGGCTGTTCTCTCCCATCCCCAGGATCAGGGTACAGGCCATCAACAGCTTTGGAGTCGGTCCTTTCAGTCATTCCATGAAAGCCAAAACCAAACCACTACCTCCTGACCCTCCCCACCTGGAATGTGTTGTCTTCAGCTACCAGAGCCTTAAACTGAAATGGGGAGAAGGGCCCAGCAGAGCTTTAATTCCCAACCCCACTCAGTTCAACCTGCAGATGGAGGACAGGTTTGGCAGGTGAGACATTAAAGGATCTTGTGGCTTTACCACTTCATGTCAAGTTTTTAAGGTGTTTTATGTTATTCTCCCTTCTGTTTGCACCACTGAATCATTTGGGCATCCCAGAGTTTTGCAGTTTTGCATCCCATCTTTCAACCAGAAATGCTGTCAACAACTTGCATTTCTGCTGCCTGTAAACAGTAAATACTATTTAATGAATAAATACCTTACCATACCATCCTGGGCTGGCAGGGTTATTTTTGGACATTGAAAAACCAAGTCGGGCCTGCATATAAGAAACAGGGGTTGGCCAGCTGGCCAGGGGTTGGCCAGCTGTTCTTTAACAGGAAATTTCAATTTATTTTGGATGTTTAAGGGTTGTTCTCTTGATTCAGAGGAGTTGGGCTCTGCAGTGTTAGTGGGAAGAAAGCTGGGACACCCAAAGTGCAGCATCGCTTCTTTGTCCTTAACTCAAATCCCAGTGTTTCAGGTCTGATTCTGCCCTACACATTGGTGATTGCTGGGTAACTCTGTGTGTGTTCTGTGTCCCCCAGGTTTGTGACAGTCTATAATGGTCCCTGTCACACCTACAAGGTGCAGAGGCTCAGCGAATCCACCACGTACCGTTTCCGCATCCAGGCGTACAACGACGCTGGGGAAGGAGCCTTCTCGGAGGTCTGTGCTTTCACCACCACCAAGTCTCCACCTGCACCTCTCAAAGGTGAGCTGGCCCTGCCCTGGCAACTGCTGCAAGCCACTGGTGGGCAGGATTGGATCCTGCAAGCTGCCCCTCAGCCAGTCTTTGCAGGGACAAAGACACAGACTCGCTCTGAGGGGCTTTGTCTGGGTGGGAGAAGGGCTCTTTTGTTGTCATCACCTCCTGCACAGCAGCTCTTCCACCCCTGAACTGAGCATTCCCACCTTTGCTCAGCTGGAAGGGCATTTTGCAGGGTTAGCCATTGAAGTTACAGCAGTGTGTAGGCAAATGAGGGCACAGTTAAATCCTCTGATCTTCACTTTTTAACACAGACATTAAAGGTCATATTAAAGTCACTGTGAAGGTCAGAGTGCTGAGTGCCTGAAGCAAAATTGATTGGCTGAACCATGGTTAGAACATAATTTCAGCTCTGCAGAAATGGGCAGAAATGCTGGGTTCTGTAGTGACTTGAAAGTGCTGCTCCTCTTTACAAACATGGACTCACCCTGGCAGCTCAAAAAGACCAACAAGTGTAACCTACACATAGCAATGATCACTTTTTAAGCTCATGTCATGAAATAGAAGAAAAAGAAAGAAACAAACAAATCTTAATTGCTTTAAGTTACTGGAATGAGTTGCCTAAGCATGACAGCTGTACAATTGTAGAGACCATTGTTCTTTTTCTAAAACACCAACAAATCACTCTATTTTCCAGCACCCAAAGTGATTCAGCTGGAAGAAAACACTTTTGAAATCACATGGGAGCCTCTACAGCCGATGAAAGGAGATTCCATTGTTTACATCCTTCAGCTTGCTGCTGGCAGAGAGTTTGATCAGGTACCTTTTATACAGCATCAGGAATGTGAGGGTTTTTTCCTGGGAAAAAATTATTACAAAAAGAAGGTGTGCATATTTCTTGTGGAAGGTGTCCCTGCACATGGCAGAGGGTGGAATGAGATGGGCTTTAAGGTCTCTTCCAACCCAAACCATGCTGTGATTCCACGATTCAAAGGTTGAAATTCTGTTTGCGGAGGTGACAGGGAAACCTTTCATTTCAGAAAGTGTGAAGTGGGTGAGCACTGTTTATCCTGTTCTCCCAACAATTCTTTGGCTCTTGATTCTTAATCCTGGTGGTCTGTGGTACCACTACATCTGTTAATCAGAGAGTCCACTTTGCTGGAGGAGCTTTAAGGAAGAAAATGCAGGATGATTTTTTTCTCCTTTCTGAGCCTCTCAGCCCAGGTGAGGCCTCATTGTGGGGGCGTGGCAGGAAACTTCAATGAATCCCAAATTGTCCAGAGATTTAAGCCGAGATTTTACAAAGCTGAGCAGAGGAGGGCAACTCCAGGCTGTGCCCACCCCTGGAGCAGGACAGGCAGCTCCAGGTGCTGGTGCTGAGCGCGGTGCTCCTGACCGAAGCATCTCCTGTCTCCTGCCAGGTGTACAAGGGCCCCGAGCCGTGCTTCCGGCTGCCGGCGGCGCAGACGAACTGTGAGTACCGCGCGCGCGTCTGCGCCGGCC
>VZRH01000522.1:545222-569763 GCA_013397555.1 Urocynchramus pylzowi | reverse complement strand
GTCCCCCGGGACACTTTGCTCTGTCCCGGGACGCTTTGCTCTGTCCCCCGGGATACTTTGCTGTGTCCCCAGGACGCTTTGCTCTGTCCCCCGGGACACTTTGCTCTGTCCCCCGGGGCCCTTTGCTCTGTCCCCGGACACTTTCCCGCGTGCAGCCCGGCCTCGGGCGCTCTCAGGGACGCCGGGGCAGCCGCAGCTGCTGGGGCAGGGAGGGATTCCTCCCCGCGTCCCCCTGGGGCCGTTTGAGCAGAACCCCCAGGGTGGGGCTGGGGAGGATTTCGTGGGAGCCGAGCCCGTTTCCCCCAGGGTACGTGACCACCATCCTGGAGGACGCCAAGATCTACTCGAGCCACGCCAAGAAGTCGAGCGTGGACGCGGACGATGTGCGCCTGGCCATCCAGTGCCGCACCGACCAGTCCTTCACATCGCCCCCGCCCCGCGACGTGAGCCCTGAGCCGGCCGGGCGGGCGGGGACACGGGGAAAGAGGGCGGGACACGGGGGTGTGACCGGGACACGGGGGTGTGACCGGGACACGGGGCTGGGCATGGACACGGGGGTGTGACCGGGACACGGGGGTGTGACCGGGACACGGGGCTGGGCATGGACACGGGGGTGTGACCGGGACACGGGGCTGGGCATGGACACAGGGATGTCACTGGGACATGGGGATGTCACTGGGACACGGGGGTGTCAGTGAGACACCGGGCTGTCAGTGGGACACAAGGAAAAGAGGGCAGGACGTGGGGATGAGGTTGGCACATGGGGATGAGGCTGNGGGGGCACCGGGGGGCACCGGGGGCTCGGGGGGCTGAGCGGTGCCTGTATCCCCCCCGCAGGTGATGGCGCAGATCCTCAAGGACATGGGCATCACCGAGTACGAGCCGCGCGTCATCAACCAGATGCTGGAGTTCGCCTACAGTGAGCGGGGCCGGGCGGGAAGCGCGCGGGGAAGCCCCGGATGGGGCAGGGGCTGTTGTCTGGGGCCGGGAGATGTTGTCTGGAGCAGGGGGGGGTTGTTGGAGCAGGGGGGTGTTGTCTGGAGCAGGGGGTGTTGTTGGGGCAGGGAGTGTTGTTGCAGCAGGGGGTGCTCTGTCAGTCCGTGTTTCCGCGGGGCTCTCCTGTCACTCTCGGTGCCCGCGGAGATCCGTCCCAGCTGTAACTCTGTGACTCTTTAGTCATAGAATCCTAAATGCCAGGGTGCTCTGTCCCCCGGGACACTTTGCTCTGTCCCGGGACGCTTTGCTCTGTCCCCCGGGATACTTTGCTGTGTCCCCAGGACGCTTTGCTCTGTCCCCCGGGACACTTTGCTCTGTCCCCCGGGGCCCTTTGCTCTGTCCCCGGACACTTTCCCGCGTGCAGCCCGGCCTCGGGCGCTCTCAGGGACGCCGGGGCAGCCGCAGCTGCTGGGGCAGGGAGGGATTCCTCCCCGCGTCCCCCTGGGGCCGTTTGAGCAGAACCCCCAGGGTGGGGCTGGGGAGGATTTCGTGGGAGCCGAGCCCGTTTCCCCCAGGGTACGTGACCACCATCCTGGAGGACGCCAAGATCTACTCGAGCCACGCCAAGAAGTCGAGCGTGGACGCGGACGATGTGCGCCTGGCCATCCAGTGCCGCACCGACCAGTCCTTCACATCGCCCCCGCCCCGCGACGTGAGCCCTGAGCCGGCCGGGCGGGCGGGGACACGGGGAAAGAGGGCGGGACACGGGGGTGTGACCGGGACACGGGGGTGTGACCGGGACACGGGGCTGGGCATGGACACGGGGGTGTGACCGGGACACGGGGCTGGGCATGGACACAGGGATGTCACTGGGACATGGGGATGTCACTGGGACACGGGGGTGTCAGTGAGACACCGGGCTGTCAGTGGGACACAAGGAAAAGAGGGCAGGACGTGGGGATGAGGTTGGCACATGGGGATGAGGCTGGGACATGGGGATGTGACCAGGACATGGGGATGTCAGTGGGACAACAGGGATATTACCAGACACAGGGATGTCCCTGGGACATGGGGATGTCCCCAGGACATGGGGATCTGACCAGACACAGGGATGTGGCCTGGACATGGGGATGAGCTGGGGAGACTGGGATGTCACCAGGACACAGGAATGTCACCAGGACACGGGGATCTGACCAGACATAGGGATGTGGCCTGGACATGGGGATGAACTGGGGAGACTGGGATGTCAGTGGGACACGGGGATGTCACCAGGACATGGGGATCTGACCAGACACGGGGATGTCGGTGGGACACGGGGATGTCGGTGGGACACGGGGATGAACTGGGGAGACTGGGATGTCAGTGGGACACGGGGATGTCCCCAGGACACGGGGATGTCCCCAGGACACAGGGATGTGGCCGTGTCTCTGCAGTTCCTGCTGGACATTGCCCGCCAGAAGAACCAGACGCCGCTGCCCCTGATCAAGCCGTACTCGGGCCCGCGGCTGCCGCCCGACAGGTACTGCCTGACTGCCCCCAACTACCGCCTCAAATCCCTGCAGAAGAAGGTAAGGATTGCTCAGGGGTTGGGGGTGCAGCCCTGGGGGGTGGGGGTGCTGTTAAGTTGCAGTTTTCCACAGCTCTGAAAGGTGGGGGTGAATATTGGCCTGGGCCTGTCAGCTCGGAGGTCTCCGGGCTGGATTTGCAATTTGTTGTTGGTTGGTTTTAAATGGAAATTATGAAATGTGGGGAAATTTTAAAATATGGGAAGATTGAAGGTATGGGAATATTGTAGTATTAAAGAAATACTGCAGAATCCCAGAATCAATGAGGCTGGAAAAGCCCTCCAGAGTCATAAAATCCAACCTGTGCCCAGTCCCCAGCAGAGCACTGAGGGCCATGTCCAGTCATTCCCTGGACACCTCCAGGGATGGGGACTCCAACACCTCCCTGGGCAGCCCCTTCCAATGCCTGCCCACCCTTTCCCTGAAGAATTCCTCCAGCTGTCCAGGAAGAACTGTCAGGTTTAATGTCAGGTTGCCAGAGGCACAGGTCAGGCTTTGGTGTAGTTATTAAAGATTATTTTTTACTCCAACCTCAGTTGTTTCTGCTTTAGAGGGAAAATATTTCCTTTGCTGGGAAGCCCTGAATGCCTCAGTGTGGGGGGACTTTGCTGTTTATTCCAGGCATTCCCTGATTCCCTGGTTCTCTCCCCACAGGTCTCCTCCACAGCAGGCAGGATCACAGTCCCTCGCCTGAGCGTGGGCGCCGTGAGCAGCAGGCCCAGCACTCCCACTTTGGGTAGGGAACAGCTCACAGGGGATTCCCACCTTTATTTTGGGAAGGGAAAATAAAGAGGAATAATTTAAAATGCTTTTCAGCCTCTGAGGGAATGTCAGGGACTGTAACCTTATGTTGTTTGACAGCACCAGAAAGTTAATTTCATAAATTATTCTTTATTATTACAATAACATTTAAATGTAAATGCATTACAGATGTTCTGTATTTGTGATAAATCCTTTACTTAAGGGATTATTCAAGAACTTTACTTAAATTTAGGGTTATTTTCCTCAATGTCAGTATGATGCTGAATTAAATAGCACTGGGAAATACCCATTTTTAAAAAGATCTTAACATTCAGAGCTGTGCCCTAAAAATTCGTGTGTGTTTATAGTCTGGAATTCTCTAGGGCTGGGGTAAATGTGGGAAAATGAGCAAAGTGCAGCTCTGCCTGGAAATCTGACTCCTTCAATCTGGTGTCCTTGTGTTCCTGTGCATTCCCACTGTGTCTAATAACAGGTTCCACTTGGGAGGGAGTTTTAGGAGTGTTTGTGGATTTATTTTGATTGGTTTTGGTTGTGTGGAATGCAGGTACCCCCTCAGCCCAGACCGTGTCGGTGTCAGCCAAGGTGGGAGCGCCGGTGTCGCTGGCGGGGCAGCGCTTCACTGTGCAGATCCCGTCCTCCCAGCCCGCTGGGAAATCAGGTACTGCTGGGGCTGGGAATGGGGCTAGCCACACAGCCAGGGCCTGCTGGGGCTGGGAATGGGGCTAGCCACACAGCCAGGGCCTGCTGGGGCTGGGAATTGGGATAGCCACACAGCCAGGGCCTGCTGGGGCTGGGAATGGGGATAGCCACACAGCCAGGGCCTGCTGGGGCTGGGAATGGGGCTAGCCACACAGCCAGGGCCTGCTGGGGCTGGGAATGGGGATAGCCACACAGCCAGGGCCTGCTGGGGCTGGGATTGGGGAGCTCATCAGTCCCACCCCCTGCCGTGGACAGCGACGCCTTCCATGCTGCTCCACGCTGGCCTGGGACGCTTCCAGGGTTGGGGCAGCTGCTCTGGCCAAGCTGATGTGGGAATTTCTCCCCCTCTGCCTCATTCCAGGAACTTCCAGTGTTAATTCCCATTCCCAGCACAGCAGTGGCAGCCAGAACATTGCCACCCTGGGCAGCTCCCCCCCACCCTGGATCCTGTTTCCCTCTCCCCCTTGTGCCCTCACCTTTCCCTGCCAGCATTTCCCCATCTTCCTTTTTGGGCTGACCCTCCCGGAATGTTCTAGGCACTCTGTGAGCCTGGACTGACAGAGGGATTGCTCCAAGCTTTCAGTGAAGCCTTTCCATGCTTCCCACAGCCACTCCCAGCACTCCCACGGTGCAGAACGTCCTGATCAACCCGTCCCTGATCGGCCCCAAGAACATCCTGATCACCACCAACATGGTCCCGCCCGGCGCCGCCGAGCCCGGCGCGCTCAAGAGGAAGCACGAGGACGACGACGACTACGACGCCTTGTGAGGGTCCACAGCCCTTCCCAAGGGATTCAGGGAGCCCTTCCCAGGGGATTCAGGGAGCCTTTCCCAAGGGATTCAGGGAGCCTTTCCCAAGGGATTCATGGAACCCTTCCAAGGGATTCATGGAGCCTTTCTTCTGGGAGTCATGGAACCCTTTCCATGGGCTTCATGAGAGCACTTCCATGGGGTTTCAGGGAGTCCTTCCCATGGGATTCAGGGAGCCTTTCCTGTGGGATTCATGGGATCCCTTCCCGAGGGATTCATGGAGCCTTTCCTGTGGGATTCATGGGATCCCTTCCCGAGGGATTCNGTCCTGATCAACCCGTCCCTGATCGGCCCCAAGAACATCCTGATCACCACCAACATGGTCCCGCCCGGCGCCGCCGAGCCCGGCGCGCTCAAGAGGAAGCACGAGGACGACGACGACTACGACGCCTTGTGAGGGTCCACAGCCCTTCCCAAGGCATTCAGGGAGCCCTTCCCAGGGGATTCAGGGAGCCTTTCCCAAGGGATTCAGGGATCTCTTCCCAAGGGATTCATGGAGCCTTTCTTCTGGGAGTCATGGAACCCTTCCCATGGGCTTCATGAGAGCACTTCCATGGGGTTTCAGGGAGTCCTTCCCATGGGATTCAGGGAGCCTTTCCTGTGGGATTCATGGGATCCCTTCCCGAGGGATTCATGGAGCCTTTCCTGTGGGATTCATGGGATCCCTTCCCGAGGGATTCATGGAGCCTTTCCTGTGGGATTCCCAGAGCCCTTCCCATGGGATTCACACGGACTCCAGAGGGTGGGAATGGGCAGGAAGGCCCTGTTTGGGCCTTGCAAGTGTGGAAATAAAGTGCAGAGTGTTTGTAACCTGGCCTTGGTGTCTTGTGCACACACCTGGGGGAGGGGGCAGGGGCTTTTCTATATATTTTCTATATTTTTAATGTATTTTTAATATTAATTTATATATAATTGATATATACACATATATATACACATAGATTGTTTTAATATATATGTGTTTCATATATATGTGTTATATATTTATCATATACACACATATATGAATTGCTTTGTACACTCATAACTATCACAGACACTTTTTAATATATATGCATTTGTCTGTACACATACATAGATATTTGTATATTAATGTATAGATGTACTTGTGCACACATAAAATATATAGAGTATAGTGTACAGAGGGAATACACAGTAATTAATTATGCATACACAGAAACACTTCATATGTAAATTGTATTTTATGTATTAGGTACACATTCTAAAATAAATAGTGACATAATCCTATGCTATATAATGTAAAACATATAATTATATATTTTATATAATAATATATGAATACCTTTTGGGACAATCTTCTATTAGGGCTTAAGCCTTTAGAACTTCCAAGCTCATTTAAATCACTTGGAAATATTTTACAGCTCTCAGGGCCTTCATAGACTTGGAAAGCAGGGAGAGAAGTCCAGGGTGAGGGGGGATTTTGGGAAGGAATTCTTCCCTGTGAGGGGGCAAGGCCCTGGCACAGGGGCTGTGCTCAGTGTCTGCCCCATTCCTGCAGGTGTCCAAGGCCAGCTTGGACAGGGCTTGGAGCACCCTGGCAGGGTGAAGTGGATGACCCCTAAGGCCCCTTCCATCCCAAATGATCCTGGGAGTCCCAAAGTTGGCAGAGCCCTCATCCAACAGGTAAATAAAGAGGATTCTCAGGTCAGGGAAATGCTGCCCAAAAGTCCTGTGCACATCCCAGGGACTGGCTGGGTCACCACCACTGGCAGAATAGGAAAAATAAATGAATCAAACATTACATTTATCACCTTCTCTTCCTGCTGAGCCCCAAAACTCAGGGCTGAGGGCAAGGAAAAGCAGCAGGAACTTGTTTGGGGTGTCTGGACAAAAAGACCTGAGCAGGTCCCAGTGACAGCAACTCCTGGACTGGTTTTAAGACCAAATTTAAGTGCAGAGAGGCCAGGGGAAGCTGAGAGGTGCTGTGCACAATAATTCCAACTCAAAGCAGGCTTCCTGTAGTAACTCCTTTATTAAAATCACAAACCAGAGTTAAAATTCCTACATTATTCACATAAGTCAAGTTTCTAAGTTCATCGAATAAAGACAGCCCAGCGGCCAAAGGGGCCGGAAAGCCTGAGCAGTTCAGAGCTGCTGGTTTAAGACTTCAGCCAGGGCCTTCTCACTCCATGGCTCTCCCAGGGCAGCTGGAAAAGTTCCTTCAGGCTCTATGGGAAGAGGCAGGAACAGAGCTCCAGTGCAGAGGCAAAGTTCTCTCAAGATTACAGGAAAACCGTACCCAGCGTTCACAGCTCAGCAGGAGGGAGGGAGCTGGGAACACCCACCTGGAAAATCCCCTCCCTTCACTCCAGGAATTCCAGAGGAAAGGTTCTTACCCCCCCACCTGGCCCCAAACACACAAATATTTACAGAGACACTACAAAAAAAAAGAAGTTTGACCCCCTTGCTGAGGGCAGGAGCTGCTGCTCCAGCAGGAGAATCCAACTCCCTCAAAAGTCACCAGGAATGTGGCCTAAAGGGATGGGAAAGCTCCAGGTCAGTTAAACTACTCCTTGATGGGGGTGCAGCCTGAGAAGAAGCTGATGCTGCTGTTCAGCATCCTCTTCTTCCTCCTTCCAAAGGGGTTCTGGTTCTCCTGGGACTCCTCATCCCTCCTGAGCAGGGAGGCAGCAGTGCTGGGAATCTTCAGGAGCACCTCCTGCTCTGAGATGTCCTGCAGGACCTGTGGGAAAGCAAGGGACAATCTTTAGTCACAGCTGGAGTGACCCAACAGAGGCAGCAGGACACCAAGTGCCAGGCCAACCTCAAGAGTTGCTTTTTTCACTCCAGTCAGGAAAAAGACACATTTTTTGGACAAAATATCAAGATCCAGCAGGAAGAGACAGCAGTTGGAATAGTGGGGTCCCATGGGAGAAGGGAATTTGTTTAGCTGAGGCAAAATGAGATGTGCCAGGTCACAGAGGTCACCTGGAACGTGGACAGATAGGAATTTATCCTGCAAGCTCCTCACTTCCCCTCTCTCCTTGCTGAAGGTGCTGCAGGAAAACGTGGCAAGCTCGTGGCATCATTTCAGTGTGGGAACTTAGGAATTCAGCACCCTCTGATCTTCCACACGAGCTGCCTGGAGCTGTGCAGAGTTTTCCAGCAGCAGCTTCCCCTCTGGGGTGATTGCCCTCCAAGACCCCTCATCCAGCAGCTCTGCTCTCCCCTGGGAATACCTTGGTGGTTGGAGTGATACACACGGGCTGGAAGAAGCTCTCTTCTGCTTTCACCTCCGTGGGGTCTTCCAGCTTCAAGGACCCCTCCGAGTCCCTTTTGTGCTCCTCACATGCTGTGGTTTCCTGAAGGGCAGCAGAGGGTGAAGCTCTTGCAAGAACATCCATCCCTTCCCTTCCCACCACAGCCCCCTGCTCTCCAGCTGGGAAAACTTCCACAGTACAGGATGCTGCAGCTCAGGTTAGGCCTCCATAAAATAGGCAATAATTAGAGCACTATGGGATGTCCCTGCTCCACATCTCTGAGATCCAAGAGCAAAATTCCCACTAGGAACATCAGTTTCTCATGGCCCTTCCTGCTGCTACAATCCCCTCCCCAAACCATCCCTTCCATTCTTAAAAAGAAATCTGGGAATGAGTCAAGGTTTTGCGTTGTCTGAAGCCAAAGACAAAACTTTAATTTACTGAGTCCAAAAGGAAAACTGAAATTATTTATCCTCAGATTTGTGGATGAGAAGTGGGAACACGAAAATCTTTGCTGTGAATCTCCAAAATTCTGTCCTGAAAGGCAGAGTCTGGTCCTGCAGTGGAAAATTGTCCTCAGTTACCAGAGAGGCGCTAATTAGTGACGCTCACAGAGTTTCAGCAAAGTGCAGGTGCTCTGCCTGGACAAACTATGCTTGTGTGGGAATTACCCCTTCAGCCAGCTTTGCCCCTGCCCAAATGCAGGCCCTGAGCCCCCCAGAGGCAGCAGCACTCACCAGGCCCCACTCCCTGTTCCTGCAGGTGGCCGCGGCGCAGCTGCAGCCGTCGGTGCATCCCAGCTTCTGCCTCCTGCAGCCGCACTGCCTGTTCCCACAGCGGCCCTTGCACGAGCACTGCAGAGGGAGGCAAGGGGGAGCCAATGGCCAGGATGCTCCTGGAATGCTCCAGGTCCTGCCAGCTGGGGCATCTCAAGGACAGGAACACCCCCAAGCTGTCCCCTGTCGCATTTCGCTGCCATTTCACTGCATTTTGCTACATGCCAGAATAATTTTCTTCCTAATATCCAGAATAAAATCCTTCCACCTACAGATCCATCTTCAAGATCTACAGGATAAGTACCTTCAAGTTACTCAGTGCCTGATTTGAGGTTATGCCAAAGGATCCCAGTTTCTGTGCCACACTTCCACAAAAAGAGGGAGTTTCCATCCCAAAAGCCTCAGGAATTTTCTGAGCCACAGGCTGAAGCTCCACACTGACACAGACAGAATGGAAGCTGAGGCTCTGTCAGGACTGGAAGCTGCAGATTCCCAAAGGAAACAGGGATCTACAACAAGCCATCCTTTTTTCTGTTTGCTTTTTTTTCCCTAAAATTGGCTCCCTGGATGGATCTGGCTGCTGTTGGGGCTGTTCCTGAAGCAGAGGCCAGCTCAGACACAGGCAGCAGGACAGAACATGGGAGAAGGTGACTTGGACAGGGAAAACCTGTCCAGGAAGGTCTTGCTGACTGCAGACAACCTTTGCTGTGTCTGTGGGAATGTCCCAAATATCCCCAGGCACCCAAGTAACCCATTCCTGCCCCTTTGAGAACAATGGAGACACCACCACAGCTCATAGCTCCATACCCAACCCTTGCACACAGCAAGTGATTCCCTAACAGACACTGGATCAAGGGCAGCTGGACCTTACCCCCATGAGGTTTTTCCTGGTTCCTCTGCCTGCTTTCCCAGGAAGCCAGTCAGAATCCTCCAGCTCCCCAGAGTCAGAGAGCAGATCCTCCACATCCACCTCGGGGCTGGGTGCTCGGGGCTTGGCCGTGGTCTGCCGGCGGCTCTTGGGCTGCAACACGGAGCACAAGGGGTTAGGCCACCAAAAATCACTTCTATTCCATTAATAATATTAATAATGATTACATTTTAGTAAGGTTTTATTAGGGTTTTCAGAGTCACTCGCAGTCAAGGAGGTTGTGGGGTGAGGGAGGGAAAAAAAGATCCAGTTATCAGGATTGAAAATTCAATCAATTTAAACTGTTGATGACAAATCCTTGGAAGTCTGAGTTGTTGACACATCACATGACAAAAAACAAGTGTCACACTCCTGTCCAAAGAGTTTTAAATAATTTCTTCCTCCCACCACTAAGATTTGGCTCTATGCAAAGCAGCAAAGTTTGCTGTCAAACACATGCCTTGCCCCATAATTTAAAGACTGGGAATGCTACAGAAAAACAATCTGGATTGTGAAGGAGGATACAGAGTCAGAACTACAATGAGGTTTGGGGGTTGGTTTGCCTTTTTTTTTTCAATCAAAAAACTAATGCAATCAAAAAACTAACTAAATTTGAGTCTTCTGGAAAGGATTGAATTCAATGAGCAGAATTTCAATGAGTAGTGCCTGGTAAAAGCAGCTTAGGAGAAAGAAAACCACATTATCAATAGCCAAGATTAACTGTGGCAAAGAATTCAGGTGCAACACAAACTGTGCAGCCTCTTACTTTGGGTGGAACATAATCAAAAGAAGAGTCTGGAGACTCAGGTGGCCTTTGCTGGATGTGCCGGAGCTTCTGGCCACTGGCAACTTGGAGGAGCAGCAGTTTCTGTCAAAAGGGACAAGAATCAGCTCTGCAAAATCCACCAAACCCAACTGCCACGAGGCTCTGGTGCCTGTACAAGGCTCTACCTGTTTCAGAGTGTCATTTTCCCGGAGGAGTTCCTGGTTCTTCTCACAGATCTCCCTCATTTTTTCCAGCTCTTCCTCCTGTTTGCAGGACAAGAGGAAACTTGTTTCATTGGAGATAAATAAGAGAAAATCCCCCAGGGTTATTCCAGCCTGCACTGCACCATCCCATGCAGGCTCCTGCAAAGGGAACACACAATCCCTCTCCTAACTCCAGGTATCCCAAAGGATCCCAGCCTCCCCCAGCCACTGCACCTGGAACCGCAGTCGCTCCTGCAGTTGTTTCTCCTGCTCATTCAGGGAATCTTCCAATCTCTTCTCTGCTGCTTCTTTCTGCTGGAATTGGCTGAGCAGGTACAGGACCTGAAAGCAAGTTGGAATAAACAGGGGTGAATTCCTGAAAAGAGCACTTGGCATCAAAGTCCAGGCTCAGGAAAATTTCCTGTCACTTCCAGCACAATTCCACCCTGATCAGTTTGAAAAGTGATCTTGTGCTCAGTGGAACCTCCTCATTTAAAGCAGGAGGAAAGTTACTGAATAAACCAATTTACACAGGATAAATACAGAGATTTCTTTGGCTTTGAATGAACCATCTGCAAAAATCCAACAAAATTTGAGCTGATATTCAGCACCAACTTCATTTCAGCACATCCCCCTTTGCCCTTCTCTCTGAGCAGACCAGGAGATCAAACTCCAAGATTTCCATGAGCTGTGATTCACCTTTTCCTGGTGTTGCTGCTCCTGCACCAAAATCTGATTTTGGAACTCTGCCTCCATCTCTGCTATGTGGTTTCTCTCTTCCATCAGCATCTTCTGCACATCAGAGCAGCTGGCCTGGCTCTGCTGCAGGCCACTCTGCAGTTTGCTCTCCTGCACTTTGGAGGAGACCAGCTGGAAAACAAGAGCAAGGCAAGGCTTGGGACAGGGATTCCCTGCTGGGACAGGGACTGCAGTGTGAAGGAGAAGCCTCCCTGTAACTTCCAGCCACCCCAGGAACCAGACTAGCCCTCAGCACCAAGGAAGCCAGGAGAGATTCAGAGGCAGACACTTTGGAAGTGCAAACCAGGGAGCTGAGGGTCTTGTTCACAGTTCTGAATTCCCCTCCCTTCCAGCAGCACTTGGAGTATTTTCCTTTTCACCCTTCTCCTTTCATTTCCAAGCACCAGGGAGCAACAGGTAATTCTGTCCTTCAGTTGCTCTTTCCCTGATCCCACAATTCCCCAATTTCTCTTTTTCCCATCTCAAGACCAATTCCACTGCTTCCCCTGACCTCAGCCAGCACTGCCCTTGTTTCCCTGCTTGTTCAGGAAGTATTTTAGATACTCTCTTCCACTTCTGAAATTTGTTTTTTCCCTTTTCCATGCAAGCATTTAGCTGGTATCTCCAGATCCTCATCCATTCCCCTCCCCTCTTCCCTGCTTTCAGATTTCACTCCCCAGTACAGATTACTTTAATCCAAACTTGAGAAGGGAATAAGCCTCACCCACTACAAGAGGGCTCCACTCAAATTCCTTTGGTCACTTCCTGTTATTTATGGCCAAGCAGATCTACAGCCCTTGTTTTCAGGGATAAAAGAGGAAAATCCAGGGTTTACCTCTCCCAGGAGATACTTCAGAGCACATTTGGCCTCCAGGATGGTGGCAATGCTGTCCCAGCGCTGCTTGGCCCGATCTCCATTGTCTGCATCCAGGAGTTTCTGCTGCAGATCTGCTATCTGGGCACTCCTGGGGAAAAATCCATGGGTTTGGGGTTACAACACAGGAGAAAACCAGGGCTGGTTTCTGGGCTGATGTGACTGCTCCCAGAATATTAAGTAAAACAGTATAAACTGAGATTTTTGCTGCTCAGTAGAGCACCTGGAGCTGCATTGCTCTCCTGGGGAGTTTTGCCTCCACTCCACATTCCCAGATAAAAGTGGAAGTTTTTCCCCCAGAGGAAACACAAACAGCTCAAAACACCCAGTCAAAGTTCCTGAGTATTTCCCCCATGTTCTGGAAAAATTCCAGCCAGGAAAACCCACTGAAAGGGGTTTTTGGGTTTCACCCCCTGAAAAGCCATTTTCAACTTGTTTGGTTGGTTTGCCAGCAGATACTTGGCCAATACCAAAAACCATTCCTCCACAACTTTTATGATTTGTTATAAATCCTTCTGATGGATGGGGTGTTTGGAACAAATTCCTTCCTGAAGCATCCTTTGAACCCCAAGAACTGGAAATTCTTGGTTCTGTAAAAATGGATTCAGCATTTTTGGGCTTGAACAAAACGAAGACAAGACTTCAGATGTCCCTCCCTATCACCCTGTGTATAAAGGTGTGGATTCTTGGTGTAACTATACCTCAGTTCTGTTTTCAGTTACAATTACCATGGGGGATGTTTTTCATCTGTGGAGACAGAGCTTGGCCAACCATTCCATCAAGCACCCAAGGTGGTCCATGCAGCATTGGAAGGCTTGCTGTGCTGACACCCAGTGTAAATATGATTACAGACCACGGATGCAGAGGAAAAAGGTTTGTCCATCAGTATGACAGACTGCAAAGATGATTTTGAACCTTGGAGCTTTGGAAAAAGATTTTCAGCATCTGTATTTTTACCCCAATTTCCTTTGGCAGTGGCTCTAAAGCAATCAGATGGGTTAGGGTGCTGGTTAAGGAAGCAGACCAATGTTTCACATCCTCTCCCACCTCCCAGAGAGCTGGGATGGAAATGAGGGAAAAGGCAGAGGCCAGGCTGTGTGCATGAGAGCTTTGGCAGAGCCTTACCTGAGCTCCATCTCTGTTTGCAGGCTCTCAATCTGCTTGGAGACAGACAGATCCGTGTCCAGAGCCTGCAGGTCAGCCAGGCAGTAGGTGCGCCTCTGGAAGCACAGCACACAGGGATGCAGGGCAGGACAGGGGAGCAAACCACACCCATTACAGATATTGCAGCTAGGAAAGCCTCCAGGCATCTCCCCACAGCTCCAGTTCCAGGGCTCCTCCCCAAAAGCCTGTGCTAAGGGGAGTGAGACACTCACATCCCTCAGAATCCTTGATGTTGGAAAAGCTCTCCCAGAGAGTTGAGTCCAACCATTCACCCAACACTGATGGGTCACCCATGTCCCCAGGTGCCACATCCAGATGTTTTTTGGACATTTCCAGGGATGGTGATTCCACCACTTCCCCAGGCAGCCCGTTCCAAAGCCTGACTGCCCTTTCAGCATTTCCCAAATTCCATTAAGTAACAAGTTCCTTCAGCACCCCTTGTCCCTGACATGTCAGAGGATAAAAATACCAACCCTTTCTCCCAGAAAGGGTGGGATCCATCCCCACCTTCTGAGGGAACAGGTCAAGTAGGAGAGAGAATAATGAATCCAGTATTGCTGAACAGCCAGAGGGGTGGGGTGGGAAAGGGGAGTTTCCCTCTTACCCGCAGCTTTGGAGGGGGGTTTTCTCCAGCATCTTTCTTCTCTTTCAGCTGAAGGAGCTCTTTTGCCAGGATTTTCCTGTCCTCCAGCAGGTCTGCCAGGTGTCTTCGAGCTTCCTCAGTGCTGACAAGAACCTCGACTTCATTTGCAAGCCAGCTCTGGAAAAATAACCCCCAAAACCCAGTGGTTGAGCTCAACTCCAGGACTGAATCCTTCAGAATCATCCCACTGCAATTCCCTGGTCCTCCTGCTGTGCTCCAGCCACCAAGGCAAGCAGCAACCACCCCAAATCCCAGTTTGCCCAGTGCAGGGATGCAAAAATGCTGCTACTCACTTTGACTCGTGCAGCAATTCCTTCCATGCCCCGATTTTGGGTCTCCTTCCGTTTATCTGCCACCTCCTTCTGCCTCTGCAGGGCATCCTTGAGGCGTTTGTTGGCAGCTGCTGCCTGGAAAAGATTCCACAAGGAGCTGAACAGGGACTGCAAATCATCTGCTACAGCTGGAAACACCAGGGACTCCCAGCCCAGGGCAAACACTGGGACAGTGACAGCACAAGGTGAATAAATCTCAAGTTATCCTGGTTTAACTCAAGGATCCCTGCCCTTAATTTATTTTCTTTGCTGCCATTCCTCTTTTAAAAGAGAAGTTCCTTCTAGCCCTGAAGGTAGAAGAAAACACCCAAAATGAGGGGTTGAAGATGTATTTCTTTTACAAAGCCATCCTGAAAGGATTTTGAACTGCAACCTTGTAGATCCACCACTCAAACTCATTCCCTACTTCCTACCTTGGGCATCTGCATGGATTTGCCACAGGAGCCTGGCCCCACCCAGAGCCACCTGGCCTTTAAGGAGCAAATTTAACTGGGATCCCTCAAAGGCAGAAATGGGGATTTCTCTACAGAGAGAAATTTTTTTTTTTCCAGCCTCTAAACTTTCTTTCAGAGGTTTCTTTGTGTCCTGTTCCTTCCTCCAGCCCCACTTGGCAGACTTCAGGGATTGGTTGGGGTTTCCAGGAGATGCTGGCTCCTCACCTCCTCCGTTTTGCGCCGCAGGACATTGGCCTGTTTCTGGAAATCCCTCTCCAGCTTGAGGAGCTCATATTGTCTCTTACGGTCCTGCAAGGACAATCAGCTGCAAAAGTCACATTTTCCATGACAAAGAAAAGGTTGCACCCCCAAAATTCCAGCCTGAGCATCCCAAGGGCAGGAATTGCTGTGACACCAAACTCCAGGTGTTTGCTGGCCATTGCACTCAGCCACCACAAGCAGCTGGACTTTATTAACCCCCAGATCCAACATTCCTTTGGAAGTTTAAAAACCTCCCACACTGAAGCCAAACCCTACAACTTTAAATCCTTCAAATAATGACTATTTTTGCCTTCTGCTTCATAGCAGAGTCACAGCTGTGGCAAGAGATTGAAGATCTCCAGCCACAAACAAAAGTGGCAGCCACACAAGCCAAGCTTCTCTTCAAAGCATTCCCAGCTCTTCTCAGATGCTTCCCAGTTAAAGAAACCTTCCAGCATCCCTTTGGAGGAAGGAACAGTGTGAGGGGATTGTTTGCTTACCTTTTCCTTCAGCTGGATCACTTCCTTGTCCTTCTGCTGCTTCCACTGCCTGAATTTCTCAGTGTCTTCTTTCATCTGACGCATCAGCTGCACCCTTTGCTGCTTCATTTCCTGAAAAACACCAGTGGCTGGAAGAATTATCCAGGATTTACATCCTAAAGGGCTTCAACCTCCATTCCCCACCATGTCTGCCAGGTGTGGGGAGTGGCAGGTGGGAAATCTTACTGTGCTCCCACCCAGGACACTCTCAAAGTGCTAAAAAACAGGGGTTTTTTAGGCATAAAAGAAATACCAACACAGGCACAATTTAGAGAAATCAAAGAGAAATCAAATTATTTGACTGAGGCAATAAATTCAAAGTGCCAGAAGATACTTTGGACTTATTTTCCTCCTAAATCTCACTAGTCACCTGCCTATTGTGGTCACATAGCTACAGGAATCTTGCCAAAAACTGCTCTTTTCAGTCTGACTAAACAGAAAGTGGATTCCTGCTTGGGATTTCTGGGATTCCTGCCTGAAATTCCTGCTTTGCCCACACTGGCTCAAGTCAGAGGTGCCTGTTGGTTACCCTGATCTCCTGGTTCAGTTTGGACACCGTGTGCTCTGTGGATTCCTTCAGCTTCAAGAGCTTGGATTGCTCATTCAGCTTCTTCTTGAGCTCACTAATTTGTGCTTCCAGCTCCTGGAGCCTTTTCCGGCGCCGCTCGCTCAGCCTGGAGAGAAACAACAACAAATCCTCTCCAGCTTCAGAGACACCTCGTGAAAAATGTCACCTCTGCTGCTGCTGATAGCCCACAGGAGGTTTCTTTGCATTAAAGGGACACTTTTATACCAAGAAAGAGCTTTTAGAGATCATGGAAGTGCAAGACATTGGATTTTCAGACATGTTGACACCCCCCAGAGCTGCAGGCAGAGCCCTCTTACTTGGCCTGGTTGATGTCCTTCTTTGCCATTTGCAGAGCAAGGATCAATTCCTCCTTTTCCTTCTGCAAGTTGCTGACCTCCAGTTCCAGATCTTTGATATTGGTCTAGAAAGGACAAGAATAAATCTCCAAATAAAAACCTTGGAAAGCCCCCCTGAAGAACTTTGAGACTGAGAAACCTTGAAAAACCCCTTTCCTTCACAGTGGGCTGCTAAACCACCTTATCTAAGAGCAGTGTGAGGGTCACAGGGGCTGGCCCAGCACACTCTGGAGCTCTGGTGGGCACAGAGTCACTGGGGCCACATCCTGACTGAATCATTTCAGAGATGGGAGATCCCAGCACAGCAGGGAAAACAGCCCAGGGAGCAGGGACCCAGCTTAAGGAACAGACCCAAATCAGAACAGGCTCCTGAGGACTGATCTCCTCCCTTCCCTCCCCAGCAGGAATTGGGGAAAACAAACTGACCAAGGAGGATTTCAGCTTTACCTGGTACTGAGATTGAATGGGCCCAAGCTGAGTATCATTTTGAGACATTTTTTTGGCCAGGGCCTCTTTCAGAGTCAGGGCTTTGTTGAGCTCCAGCAGCTCCCTGGAGAGCTGTGCCTGGCGCAGGGCGTGCTGGGTGCTGAAGTCAGAGGCTCTCTTGGATTCCTGGCCCACTTCTGCTCCCTGCAGGAGACACAGCCATGAGGACAGGCCAACCCACAGCTCCTGAATTACAGGATCTCTGTTTCTACAGAGGGCTTCAAATTCATTTTTAGGTAAAAAATCAGATATTCAGAAATAAGAACAGGTTCTTGACCGTGAACACATTGAGTTTGAAACAGCACAGACAAGAGTGATGATTTATCAAGCATTAGGGTTAGAAAATGAGCAGGAGGGAGCAGATGAAAGTGATGAGGAGATAAAACCATGCCCCAGTGAGGTGTGCACTGCTGAGCCCCTCACTTACACCTGGAGAATTCTGTTCAGAGTCTGGCAGCTCTGCAGCAGCTTCTGTGGTGGCAGTGTTTTCACTCTGGTGGACAGAGAGAAGAAAATTTGGGTGAAAAGGGAAATGTGAAATAAAATGAAGGAAATAACAGTCTGTTGGCACGTTATGGCAAAGCACAATCTAATTCTCTTCTGGCCAGAACCTCTCTGGAAAGGGGAGACCATCCTCCTCCTCCTCAAGAAATGTGGGGAAAGTCCTCCATGTCTAGTTGGAAAAGCCATTCCTTGAAATCTTCCCTGAACTCCAGCACTGGAGAGAATAGAGGAATGTCCAGTGAGGGAGAACTGAAATTCCTCCATTAGACAAAAGCCTGGAAGCTTCTATTTAACAATTTCAGACCCCTGCAATTGACATGGTCCATAAAAATCACCAAGTTTGGAACACTCCATCCAATTTAGGGACTGTAAATCCATGCCAAGCTCCAGAATCAGGATTTTCCACGTAGAATCCTCCTTCCCTTCCCCCTCAGGAGCAGCACAAGTGGCCTTTCTGCAGCCTTAAAGCACAACAGGACAGTTTTGAAGTGGATCTCAAGGGTCATTTCACACTTTTAATTGCTGGGCTCCTTGAGGGAAGTTGTTGGAGTGGAATCCCAGATTTCCTGAGTAAATTGACACAACTCCCCCCTCGTTGGGTTCAGCCTTACCTGCAGCTCAGCCAGCACCTGCTGCAGGTTCCTGATCACCTCCACATTTTCCTTTAACTCCTCATCTTCCACAGTCTCCACCAGCTTCTGCAGGTCCAACTTGCACCTGGAAACAAACATGAGAACAAGTCCATGGTGAGTTTGTGCCAGGGAAGAACAACTTTCCCCACTCAGTCTCTGAATTAATTCTGGATGAACAAACCCCAGCTGACTGATCCAGTTTATCCCACTGAAAACATTGAATTCCCAAGGACATTATCTCAGGAGAAGGGTGTGGGGACACTTACACAGCATGGTGCTGGAGCTGCTCCAGTTTTGCATTCATCTTCTCATTTTCTTGCTCTGTCTAGAAAAATCAGAATTATATTGAATTGTAGAAGATAAGAAGCCAGAACTCAGCTGATTAATTTGCAGCAAAAGATTGGCAGTGTGAAAATCAATGCACTGAAAGATTTTTCATGGTCAGGGCCACCAGTTTGGATTTCACAGCATTTTTTCCAGGGATAGACACTGCAGCAATAGGAAAAAAGCAGGGTGGGGAAGGGAGAGCACAAGTGTGCAAGTGCTATTTAAAATATTAAACCAAAATATTTAAAGTATTAAAAAAGCTGAAAGATTCAGGTCTCCTTTTTCCAAAAGGAAACTAAAGACCAACAGATTCTGGCAGGTTTTTGGTTCTGACTGACTTGGAATCAATGTGAAAGAAACATTTAAGAGAGATCCTCAATATGTCAAATTAGGGAGCTGCTGTTGATTCACTCCCAGCAATTTAGAGCTCTCCTGGGTAACTGAACTTACCAGGATGATCCTCTCCAGCATCTGTGCTGTTTGCCCAGCAGCCTCACTCAGCCCCTGGCTCAGCTTCTGGTTCTCCTCCTGCAGGGACTGATTCTTCTCCATCAGGGATTGGAGGCTCTCTGAGGGGGCCAAACCACTGCAACAGCAAGGAGCAGCTGGCTGTGAGTTTGGGCTTTGGGACAGCACTGAAGTCACCTCCAAAATTATTATTATTCCCTAAATCATTTAAAATAAATAGCCCAGAATGGCTTGGGAGGGAAGGATCTCAAAGCTCATCCAGCCTCATCCCTGCCATGGACACTTCCAGAATGCAGGAAAAGCCTCCAAAAAGAGGCTGTGAACTCCAAGTTCTTGGTTTTGGAACATCCCCAGAACACAACACCTGCACAATCTAACTCTGTCCCAGATTTTGTGCTTTTAAGGATAATGGAGGTGGAACTGCCCCACATTTAGGGGTAGAGGGGTGAGGAGAACAGGGATGGATGGGTCTCAGAGACAGGAATTTATTCAGGAGGTGTTTCCTGGTTCCTCTTTTACTTCCTCCAACAGATTTTTGCAATCATGAGGTGTTTGCTACAAAACTAAATATCCCAGGGAATTCCAATAAGGATGACAAAAAGAGGGGCAAAAAAAGCAACCAATTTGTTCTCCCCTCACTTCACAGCACTACCCAGAGCTAAGAGATCCAGAGACATCTCTGGAGTGTGATAAATACACATCCAGAGGACATTAAATAACAAATCTTACTTGAGAGCCACGGGCAGGGTCCCTCCATGGGCCTGGAGCAGCAACACCTGGAGCTGCTGGACCTGCAAAGACAAATAATTATTGCTTGTAAATGCAGCAGCTCCATGGATCCTTGCTCTTCCTGATTCCCCTGCTCCATAATTCCCCTTTCACCACTGCCTGTGGAAAGGAGTGGTGTTGTTACAGTACTCCAAGTTATTTATTCCTCACATAAAAGGCTCTTCACTTCCCTCTGGGATCACCCCAGGGAAAACCCTTCCCTTCCCACATTGCTGGGCACAGGCAGGAGATGTCAGGAAGGCACCAAACCATCTCTGCATTTTTAACTGTGCCTGTAGCTCACCAGGCAATGATTTGTTGGGTGGAAGAGAAATTTCAATTTCACCAGCACCACCACTGTTCTCTGGCTGCAGGAAAACTCCAAGAAACATCCACACATCCAGAGAGATGTGACAGAGCAAAGCACATGAGGGATGTTTTGCATTTTTGGTGAGGTTGTGCCTTCCTTTGGGGTTGGCTGAGGGGTTCCTCAGTACCTGCTGCTTCAGCTGGTGCAGCTCAGCTGCCTGGGGGTCCACATTGACAATGGGCTTGTTTTTGATCTTCCTGGCCCTGTCAGCATAACGCAGAGTGTTCAGGGTCTCCTCCAGGTTGGAATCTGCTGGGCTCACACAGGCGATCATCAGCGTGTGGCTGTTCCCGCCCAGGGAGTCTGGCAGGGAGAAGAAACAATGTCAAAGCTGTCAGAGCAACAGTGACAGTGAAATGTCATCCTCCAAGGGTTCCAACCCCGTGAGTGTGTCCCCAAAATGCAGATTAAACAGCTGGATTTTGGTGAAACTCGTTACTTTCTCCTCTGCACACTCAGTTCTCTATTAAAGTGGGTTGTTGCAAGCCAAAGTCAGGATTTGAAACCAAAGATTTCACCCCAGAAGCCCCAGATGCTGCCCTCATAAAAAATTATTTATTTTAATAAATAATAATAATAATATAAATTATAATTAATATAATTAATATTTATAACAATATAGTCTATTGTATTAATATAATATTTATAATTAACATACTTTATAATTTTAATATGAACAAATAATTATTTATTATGCCATTCCTTGCCTGGTTCTTCCAGGTTTGCCCCTCCCTTCTCCCCCTAATAACAAGACCTCCATGAATATCCAGAATTTTCTGCAATTTAAGGAATTATTGGCTAAGAACAGAGCACAAAGCTGCATGGAACTTCATCCTTTGGTTTTATATAAATTGGCTCTTACAGCTACTGATCAGAAAAAAAACCAGGAGCCTCCCATCCAGCCCAACCCAGGTTTTAATGAGTTACTTTCAGACATGGAAAATACTGAAGAGCATTTGTACCAAATTATGTAATTACCACAAAAATCCCAGTAATTTCATCACTAAAGCTGTGCTCAAATTAAAGGGTAACTTAAATGAAATGCATTAAAAGACAAATCCCAGCTATTGAAAAACAAAGACCAGATATTCAGACTAAAAAAACAAATCCCAGGGAAGGCACAGACAGCTGGAGCTTCACTCTGGCTGTGACATCACCCAGGGAGTTGCTATAATTAAGGTACAATAACAGATCTCTGCTCCCAGAATTCTCCTCTTCCTTCTCCCCACCAAAAACATGCCCTGAATTTGTCTTGTTTCCTCCTGCCACACAAAGTGCAGGAGAGCAGGACTTGTTTTGAGCTCATCTCACTGCATTTGCAACCTATAATAAGAGTCCAGGAAAGGTCTGGCTTCAGTGAGGAGTTAAACAAACAAATCCCTTTGCAGCAGCAGCTCTGAGCTTTGGTATTTAAAAAGCACCTGTAAGTTTAGGCTTTGTCATCATCTTCTCTCACCTTGCAGCAGCCTGGTCAGCTTGGAGTCCCTGTAGGGGACAAACCCTCCCTTTTTATTCTCATCTCCCAGAGCACTGATGACATTCCCCAGGCACAGGAGGCCTCTGTTGATGTTGATTCCTGCAGACAAAGCTCACAGTGAGCACAGCCACCTCAACAGCTCCAAACTTCTCATTTCCTGCCCTTATTAAAAATTTAACAAAGTTAAAAAAGGCAGATTAAAGGGTTAAACAAGTGCTTTGCTCTTTTATTAAGTCCCAAGTGAGAAGAAACCCAAACTCCACCAGTCCCAGCCCAGAGACCTTCTTTGAGTCTGTCTCCCTCAGCCTTGGTCTTCTTTTGTCTCTCAGAGCCAGCAAGATCCACCAGGTGCAGCTTGCAGTGAAAACTGCAATTCCTAGGGCAGAAAGAAACTGTTTTACTCTCCCAGGTGGAAAAGGAACAGCCCAGGAGCTGAAAATTCAGAGAACCAACACCTGAACTGCCTTGAGAAGCACAGCTCAGGACCAGCATGAGGAAATTTTGGGCAAGTAACTCTCATCAGCTGCACAATGACACTCACTTGTCATTTTTCTTCTTCTGATCGATGCAGATGGTGAAGATGGCATGGGATCTGGAGGACTGGGAATTCATGGCCGTGGATCCCACAGTTCTGGAGTTGTTCCCCTGCTCCAGGCAGGACACAGTCTCTTGGGCACAGGTGACATTTCTTTCTGTCAACCCCACAATCTGTAGCCAGGAAGGAAACATTGTTTGTCCTCTGCTTCCTCTTTGTCCCACCTGGGATCAGAAAAATTTCTCTCCACCTCAGGCTGTGCCAGCCCATTCCCAAGAATCACCATCAGCCAGGGGGCTGGAATGAAAACTTCCAGGAAAAACTGGTTCTGAATTTCAGGAACTGGTTCCATTTCAGGAACATGGAATCACATCACCTGTTCCTAAACACTGCCCCAAGTTCCTCTGCCTGCTCCAGAGCCAGCTGGGCTCTGGGATGGAGCCAGAGCTCCTCAGGGCTCCAGGGACAAACCCATGGATATCCCAGGCCAAGCTGGGAGCTCAGAGCTGTACCAGTCACAGGAAGGGGCTGATGGGGAGGGGATTTGTGTGAATAAAGTACTGCAGAGGCAGCTCCTAGGGACACAAACCAGAGAGGGGGTGAGCAGGAGGGACTGGATGTGCTCCTTGGCAAGCTGTGCTTTCCCTGAGCATCCAACCCCCTGCATCTCTCTGTGCTGATCCCAGCACTGGATGAGCCCCATCCCACTGCTTTGGGGATGACAGAAAATCCCACATGAAGCCCTTCTGCAGGCCCCAGCAGGGCAGACCTTGATGCCTTCCTTGGGATCCTCCCGGATGCTGATCGGGGAGCGCTCTCGGGAGGGGCACAGCAGGTCCAGGATGTCCTCGTTGTAGATCTGGAAGCAGCAGAGGAGCAGCTCAGAGTTACCAGCCAAAGAAAGGAGCAGTCATGCTGAAATTAGGGCTAATTTAGCACCAAAACCTCCTGGAGTCTCAGGGGTTGGTTTAATCAATATCTGTTACCTGAAGGAGGTGACCTCAAAGCTCCCTTTATTCCTAACTTGATAAAACCCAAACTTTTACCTCCAAATAAGAAACTTTGAGGATGAACTCCCAATCCTGCCTTTGCTGTTTCTCCTCAAAGAGCAGTTTGATGACCCTGGGGATGACCCCCACGCTGGGCTCATACTCCTGGTTGGCAGTGTAGGTGCCTCCCATGGAATAGGTTTTCCCAGACCCCGTCTGTCCGTAGGCCAAGACAGTGGCATTGTATCCTGAGGGAACAAAGGGCACTGGGGTGAGTCACGTGGAGACTGAAAGCTGCATTTTTGAAAACCATCCATGCAGAAAATCATCAGTTTACACCAGCTTTAAGCATAGATCACAATCAGGAACACTGAGGGGAAAGAAAAAAGGCAATGAAAACTTCATAAAACACAGATAAAATATTTTTTTCAGCTCTTTTTTAGGACTGGATGTTTTATTAGCACTAAACAGAAATTCTCTGCCATCCCAGCTGCACTGCAGCATCCTGGAACAGGATGTTTATCAATTCATTGTGTTAATCTTAAGGAGGGAGAGGGACTTTCTGTAAGGGCCTAGAGAGACAGGACAAGGGGGAATGGCTTCCCACTGCCAGAGGAAGATTGGGAAGGAATTGTTCCCTGTGAGGGTGGGGAGGCCCAGAGAAGCTGTGGCTGCCTGTGAATCCCTGGAAGTGTCCAAAGCCAGGTTGGGCAGGGCTTGGAGCACCCTGGAATAGTGGAAGGTGTCCCTGCCCATGGCAGGGGTGGCACTGGGTGGGCTTTAAGGTCCAAACTCGTCTGGTATTCCATGAAAACCGCGCCACACTGTGCTCAGAGAGCACAGCCCCTCGATGTGCGGGGAGGAACAGGCTCCAACCGGGCAAAATCCGGGACAAACCTTTGAAGATGCCTCGGACCAGGGGCGACACCGCGGTGTTGAAAACCTCCTCCTGCTCCACGGACGGGTCGAACACGTAGTCGTAGGTGAAAGCTTTGTCACTGCCCACCACGACCTGCGGACGAGAGGCACGGGGCAGCGCTGGTAACCGCGCCGGGGCCGCGGGAGCCCCGGGACCCCCCGAGCCTCACCTGCGGCTCCCCGGGCACGAAGGACAGGCACATCCGGCAGCCCTCGCTGGTCTCCTTGGGCACCAGCGGCCGGCAGCGCAGCGCCACGCGCACCGGGATGCCCTTCTCGTCCTCCCGCACCATCACCAGCCTGCGGGACACAGCGCCGTGAGGCGGGGCGGGGACGGAGCGGGGCTCCCCCGGCCCTGCCCGGGCTGAGGGTGGAGCGGGCGGGAAGAGGCCTCAGCGGGGCTCTGCGGTGTTGGGGGGTGCAGCGGCCCTGCCGGGGCTCGGGGATGGAGCGGAGGCCCCGGGCCGGGTGCGGGGTAGCGGGGGCGGAGCGGGCCCGGCCTGGCCCTGCCCG
>VZRH01000522.1:524854-544696 GCA_013397555.1 Urocynchramus pylzowi | reverse complement strand
GTCCCCCGCAGCGCGTGTACCACCCGGACTACAACAACGAGCTCACGCAGTTCCTGCCCCGCACCATCGTGCTCAAGAAGCCGCCCGGGGCGCAGGTGAGGCGGGCGGTGCCGGCCCGGCGCTGGCGGGGCGCGGTGCCGCGATCCCGGGGTGTTTCCCGGCGCTGGGATGGCGACGTTCCCGACTGGCAGCGTGCTGGCACAGGCAACTGCTGTGACGGGCGTGCGGCGGGCAGGGTGGCAGGTGCCAGCGCGGTGGGCGAGGGGAGGGGTTGTTCCCGTGTGGTATCTCGGGATGTGGAGCTGCTGGAGGATGGGAGCGGCTCCCCTCAGGTGTTCCCGGTGACAGGAATGAGAGGAGAGGGCCTGGTGCTGCTGCCTGGCTGACACCGCAGCAGCCACGCCTTGGATCCATCCGGGGGGCAGAGCAGGGAGAGGGGCCCTGGGGAAGAGTCCTGGGGAATGCAGAACTGGGCCAAGGGAGGGTCCTGGTGGCTGCATTTCCCTGCTGGTTTTTCCCACAGCTGGGCTTCAACATCCGGGGAGGAAAAGCCTCGCAGTTGGGAATCTTCATCTCCAAGGTGTGTCCGTCCTTGTGCCGTTCCCGCCCGGATCCTGCCCGTGCAGGGCAGGGCAGGGAGGCTCTGGCTGCCTCAGAACATCCTGCACCACTCCCTGGTCTCCTCCCAGCCCCTGGAATTGCTCCCCGGGGCAGGGTGGGAGGGGAGCTGTGGGAGATCCCCTGCTGCCATCCCTGCTCTCCCTTCCCAGGTGATTCCCGACTCGGATGCTCACAGGGCCGGGCTGCAGGAGGGGGACCAGGTGCTCTCGGTGAACGATGTGGATTTCCAGGACATTGAGCACAGCAAGGTGAGCGCTGGGATGGGGAGTCCACCTCCATGCAGCCTCTCAGCCCAGCACAGAGGCCATGGAATGCTCTTTCCTGGTTTTCCAGGCCGTGGAGATCCTGAAGACAGCACGGGAGATCACGATGCGCGTCCGGTACTTCCCCTACAGTACGTGCCCAGCGCTGGGAATGCTCCTTGGGAAGCAAACTGCCATAAATCCCTGCCCATTCCACTCATAAATCCCTGCCTAGTCCACCGAGATTAGCAGCTCAAGGTCACTGAGTGTTGATTTGGGATCGGGCACCATGTCAGGATAATGAGGCCTGGCTTCATCTGCCCATGTGGGAAAACTTGGAGAGCAGGAAGGTGGGATGGTTGGGAATGGAAAAGTTAATTTAAAGCTCATGAATTTAAGCTAATTATCCTTGAATAACATAGGAATGAGGTCTGGCACAAGTGCAAATGGTGGATATCCCTCCCTAAGGATGTTTGAATTGTGAGTGAAGGGAAGGACTGGGTTCACTCCCAGTTTCTGCTTCTGCAGCTATAAAGTTCCGAGATTTAAGGAATAAAAAAAGGGAGAAGTCAAGCCAAAGAAGGATTCTTCATAGAATGGAAAGTGGCCATTAAGAAAAAAAAAATGGAGTAGGGGAAGAGGGGGTTTCAAACAAATAATTTCAAACAAAGCATTTTGTTCTGAATGCCCTAAAACCACTTGGAATTACTGCTGGGGGTGCACTTTTAAAGCCAGAGAGTCTCAAACACTGCCTCCACGTGGGAATATGTGTTTTCCTGAACATTTTGGGTGATTCCCCCTGGCCACCCTCTCCTTGTCCCTCCCTCCCAGATTACCAGCGGCAGAAGGAACGGACAGTTCACTAACAGGGAGCTTCATCCTGCCAGAACCTCTCCACTCCTTTTTCCCAGTCTGAGATGGCTCCTCACGTTTCAGCTTTCACTGGAGGCACCACTGTCCTGCACAGGATCAGCTCTTTCCCACGTGGAGAGATGCCAAGGGGCTCATTTGGCTGGAAGATGGATGGGGATTGAGGCTGTGCTCCTGGGAATGGGTGTTGGGAAAAGCTGGTGTGAAGTGGGTCCTGGGTGGCAGCTGCTCCAGCAGGGTCCAGATTTTAGCAAGACTTAATTTAAGGGAGTTTTGGATCTTGGATCCCTGGGTTGTTGAGCATTCCTGAGCAGAGCACAGGCATTGTCCTCCAGGAAATTCACCTGTTCCACTCTCTTGTGCCATGGAATTCTTTCCTTCTCCTCTGTCCCACCTCTGCTCTGTGTTCCTGGATTTGCTGGGAACTCCAGGAATAAAATCCAGCCCCAGTCCCGGCACAGCTCTGGCTCTTTGTGCCTCTTTGCTGGTAAAACCCCCACAGTATAGGACTGGGATGTTTGGAAATGTTAATTTCCAAGGAAATTATCAGCAAATCCAGGGGTAGATGCCTGGTGGGATCACATGGCTTCAGGACAGCCCTGGCTCTGACCTTCTCTTTCTTGTGTTTTCCACTTTTTCTGTAAAAACAATCAATAAATCAAGTACAGCAGCCTGAATTCAGCTTCTTCCCACTCAGGAAGTCTGTGTGGAGGTTGGGATGTTACCCACCATGAGCACCATTCCAAGGAAATGCTGGGACAAGGCTCAGCTCCAGTCAGCCTTGCAGCCTGCAGGAGAAGATTTGGGATCTGCAGCTGTTTCAGGGGCTTTTTCCACTGACTCTGCTGGCAATGAGCCCCTGATGAACCTGGAGTGTGTCCCAGCACTGCCAGGAAGGAGCAAGGCAGGATTTTGGCTGTGGTGGCACCAGCACAACTCCAGGAGCAGGGCAGGACACTGAGCCAGGCTGGGAACGAGGAAAAGACACTGGAAAAGAGATTTTCACTCTGAATTAAAAATTAGCTTTTCCACCAGGGGAATGAACATCCTGGGAGCCCTTGCAACACTCTGGGAAAGGGAAGGAGACCTCTTGGTTTCCCACAACCTCCATGTTCCATAGGGAAGGAGGAGCTGCAGATACAATTTCAAGGTTGAATTTGTCCCTCCTGCTTCAGAGCATTCCCTGTCAGGAGCTCCAGGAAGATCTGTCCTGCCCTGGGCAGCTCCTCCCAGGGAATGACTCAGGAGGAGTCCTGAGTCCTGACCTGGCTGACAGGAAAGAGTGGATTCTTTCCCAAGGCACATTCATGATTTGGGTATGTTCATTAGCAAAGCATTAAGGCCACCAGAGTCCATTTCATCCTCCAGAACTTCAGCAGTCACTGATTCCTGGTGAGAAAAAACAGCTCCAGCAACACTGGATTTTTTTAATGGCACAAAACTGGGCTGAGAGGCACAAATTTATAAAATCATGGAATGGGTTGGGTGGGAAGGATCATCCAGTGCCACCCCCTGTCACGGGCAGGGACACCTCCCACTGTCCCAGGTTGCTCCCAGCCCTGTCCAAGCTGGCCTTGGACACTTGCAGGGATGAAGGGAGCACTGCCAGGGGTTCAGGCTGCAGGGAAGCAGCACTGGCAGAGTCCTGCAGGTCCTTCTGGAGCAGCAGGGTCAGCCCCAGGTGTGCTGCAGGGCAGGGCTCACCTGAGGGCTCCAGGAGCCGTGTGCTCCTGGCTCCATTCAGTCACATTTGGATCCACAGGGTCCTGTTGTTATCCCAAAATAGGGATCCTTCTTCCCAAGCTTTGGTAACCTCCCACAGGGCTGAGATCATTCCAGCATGCCCAGCCCTAACCCTCAGTGAGGCAATTCCACCCACAAGTCACTTGTCCTTCCAACACCTGGACATCACTTCCAGCTCATTGGCTGCTCAATTCCTTGGATTAAATCTCATTTTTTGCTGATCAGGCTTGAAAATAACAAAGATCAAACATCAAAGGAGAGACCTCCTGAGAACATTGTTACATATTCCACATTTTGCAACAACGTCAGCAAAGTCCTTTCTGCTCCTCCATCCTTTTTTCCTCCCTCCTCCTCTGTCCTTCCTTCTGCTCCATTCTTCCTCCCTCCTCTGTCCTTCCTTCTCCATTCCTCCTCCTCCCGTCCTTCTTCCTCATTCATCCTTGCTCCTCCATCCCTCCTCCTCTTCCTCCATTCCTCCTCTGTCCTTCCTTTCTCCTCCTCTGTCCCTCCTCCATCGCTGCTCAGGACAGGAATGTCCCACCTCGGAGCAAACCCCTCTTCCCCCCAGGCCGGTGTGGCAGCAGGAGAGCGCAGTGTTGGTGAAATAACTTTATTTATTTAGTGATACACTGTGGCTGTGTCACACAGTCCTTACTCAGAGTTACAGTCACACTTACTCGCTACAGCTACAAGACAGCGGGGCCGGACACACGGCAGGAACACATCCAGAAAAACAGTGGGAAGGGAACTATTGGATTCCACTAATTACCCCCCGCCCCTAATTGGGGTCTCCCCCCTCCCGCCCCGGTCCGTGACTCGAACAACACGAAGGGACAGCAGAGCTGCCTGTGAGGAGGGAGGGACAGCAACACCTGCTCTACAGACACGGACACCGACACCAGCAACTCCCACAACGGGCTATGTACAGGGAACAACGGGATCGGCTTCCCGAGGGGCGGGGACAGGGACTCACACCCAGCTTCCTCCTGCGGCCAGCTCGCCCGAGGGGACGGGACTCCGGGGGCTCAGGGCGCTGCTGCCAGCCCAGGGCTGTCCCTTCCCCTCCTCGGGTGACACACGGCGTCAGGGACTGAGGGGAGGAAGTGCCACTGACCCCCCCCACCGTGGTCACACTGTGGTCACCGTCCTACCCTCTGTGTCACGTAGGTCAGGTGGGGAAAGGACAGCGGAATTCTCCTCTCTGCCAACTGACAAACCAACTTTTTGTGGATCCCAAAACCCCAGGAAATCTCTGAAAAGCTCTATGAATTAATTCAAAACCAGGGGCTGGGGGAAAGGAGGCAGTTCCCAACCTCCAAGGTTGGGGAGTGACACCAGAATTCCCTTCAGCAGCGTCCAACCCTCCAATCCTCCACCCACTGCGACAGGAATTCCCTGCCACTGCTCCCCTCAGCTTTGGCAAAGGTTAAAACTCCCCCAGGAGTGAAATGGCTGCTGGTCCCACCCCAGAGCTCTGCTCCAAGGGCAGAGGCAATGGGAATGATTCCATCAAGCAGCAACCTGGGAATGAGAATGGAATGTCACCCTTCCCTCCGCTGTGGCTCTCCTGCTCCGCATGAAGCAGCTCCCATGACAAAGAACAGGAGAATGGAGATCAGGGAAGGAGCCTGAGGAGCATCCATGACTCCCAGGGCAGGTATTGCCCTGCAGTGATGGATTCCAGGTCACTGTTTGCTTGCAGAATCCCTGAGGATCTCTCCCCACCCAGCCTCGGGCTGCAAAGCCTCTGTTCCCTCGTCCTCCCCCACGTCTGCAGCCAACACTCACCAACATCCTCTGGATGGGAAGAGATTCCAGCCGAGGGGAGCAGGCTCTGGGATGTCCCTGCCACACAAATGGGAGCAACAAGGCCAAAGCTCTCAGAGCCTGGGGCTTTCCAGAGCCTGTGTGACTCGAGGGGCAAAACTGGGAAGTGGTGAGCAAGAGTTAGCCAGGATCATCCACGGAAAGGAGAAACCAGGGAGCTCATGGGGTGTGTGCCCTGCGGGAAGCAAAGCCTGGGAACCTGCAGAGTCCAAAAAGGCAAGTCCAAGTGACTGGTTTAAGTTTAAGGAGCAGCCTTTTACCAGAGGAAGTGGGGATGCAGGACAGGGGGCTGGAGAAGGCAGGAGGAGGATGCAAGGCAGGAGGGAAGGCAGAAAGCCCACCCCCCAAAGCTTCATTTTTGTCTTCCCTAACTCGGCAGCTTTTCCATGGCATTCACAAGATACATCTGAGCAGGGAGGCTCCGGGTGGGAACAGGGGGAGAAAGGGAGGAAGAGGGGGGGTGGGGAGGGGAGAAGAGAGAGTGTGAAGGGCACCGTGGTGCCAAAGTGCAACAACATAAAAAAATAAACTCAAAAGACAGGACACTCATTCTGCACTCAGGGCTCAAACCATGCAGTGAGAGGGGCGGCCGGGGCTGCTCCCCACCAGTACCCAGGGATTCATTTGCTCGCTTGGGAATGGTTTTCCAGCCCCAGAGGGGTGGCAATGAGCAGGGTGTTCTCCAGGAGCCCGGCTGGGTGGGGGTGCTGCTGGCAGGGGCTGTTAGCAGGAGCACCCGCTCTCCGTCACTGGCTGCTCGGGGGGCTTCTCTAGTTTGATGTCAATCACTGCAGGGACAGTCAAGGAATCATCTAGGACAGCATCTGGAAGGGTTTTTGGGGTCTCTCCATAGCCTGCCTGCACAGGGTAACTGCAAAGGCAGGCACGGGGTGAGACCTTGCAGAGGATGGACAAAAGGAGTAACAAACTCTGGTGTTTCAAAGCTGTGGAAATTCCAGCCTCAGTTCCAGCGGAGAAGCAAAACTTGTGCTGGCCATTAGTTGTGTGCATTTATACCTGGCCCACAAACAGGGTCATACAATCCCAGGGTGGCTTGGGTTGGAGGGGACCTTAAAGATCACTCAGTGCCACCCCCAGCCACGGGCAGGGACACCTTCCACTAGCCCAGGTTGCTTCAAGCCCCATCCAACCTGGCCTTGGACACCTCCAGGGATCCAGGGGCAGCCACAGCTGCTCTGAGCACCCTGTGCCAGGGCCTCCCCACCCTTACAGGCAGAATTCCTTCCCAATATCCCAATATCCCATCTAATCCTGCCCTATGGCAGTGGGAAGCCATTCCCCCTTGTCCTGTCACCCCAAGCCATTGTAAATATTCCCTTTCCATTTTTCTTTTTGGCTTCTTCAGGTCCTGAAGGCTCTAATTAGGTCACCCCAAAGCTTCTCTTCTCCAGCCTGAACAATCCCAATTGTCCCCACCTTTCCTCATGGCAGAGCTGCCCCATCCCTCTGCTCACACTCCAACAGCTCCGTGCCCTCCTTCAGCCACATCCCTGCAAACCCCAGCAAGGCTCATCCCCACAATGTGCCAAAGAAAGTCAGTAAGCCAAATTTAACACCAGATAATTGCCTAATTCCATGGGAAAACAAGGATACTGTCTTCTTTGCTCTTCTCTGGTGTGCTGTCCATCCCAGGTAAGGCAGCAGCCACACGGCGGAAAAGCTGGAAAGCAGCAAGAGAGAAGCTCAAGGCTTGTCAGAAAAAAGTTCTTGTTAAAAACATTGTTTTACAGCAGGACTCTGAGTCTGAGTTGTACAAGCTCCTTAAGTGGGTACTTTAGCAGGCAGAGCAGTGATCAAAAATGCCATGAGAATTTTATGTAGGAAATTCAACAGGTTTTAAAGAACTTATATTAAAGAACTTATTCAATGCCTACAAAAAAAAACCAGTTTCATTTCACCTGTTCCTGCTTGAAGAGAACATGGAATTAATTAGTATCATTCTTCCAGGGATTCATGGAATTCCCCCTGCACTTACTAAACATCATTTACCACGTCCAGCCTCTGCTTGTGCACACAGGGTGCACATTTGGGGATTTCTGATCACTCAGCTGGCACTGAATATTCCTCTGTGGAACAACAGAGCTTTCAGAGCCCAGCCCTTCAGATCAGCCCTGCTGCCAAAGAGCCATTCCTCAGCAGAACTGCTGGTTCCAGGGAGCTGCACTTACACTGGGAAGGGCTATGATGTCCCCAGAAAACCTGGAAAATGGGTTTGCATCATTCCTCAGTCAACGTTTGGAGCTCACCAGCTGCCCTCACCCAGTGCAGACACTGCCAGGCTGCTGAACTCAAACCCCAGAGCAATCCCTGCTGCTGCTGATTTCCCTCCTCAGCCATCCCTAAAGGGTGCTCCTTGCAAAACCAAGGTCCCAGTGAGGTGCTGGGGTTTGCAGCCTTCAAATCCCAGCTCTCCTCACGAATGCCCACTGGGCAAAGAAGGCAACACGAGTCACAATCAACCACTAAAGTGGGTGCAATCCAGAACAGCCACAGAAACTGAGCCCAAAGCCTCCCAATCCCACTGTGAGGTTGTACCAAGCTGCTGGTGTGCAGCAGACCCCTGAGGATGTTTCCCAATTTCCTCACAGCTTCTTATTCTAAGCTCTGACATATCCAGAACGATCCCTGAACCAGTGGAGAGGGGAATCATAAGCAACAGGCAAAGGGCACAAGCAGAAATCTGAGAAATTCTGCTTAAAACAAAAATGTAGAGGGTATTTTGCTGTTTGGTGGATCAAACACTGGCACCTGGACAGTTTCTATCCTTTGAGATATTCCAAAAACTCAGCTGGAGTCAGCTCTGGGCAGCCTGGTCTGAGCATGAGGGCTGGAAAGGGTGATTTCCAGAGATCCCTTCCAACTTCAATTCCCCTAAAATATTTCAAGATTCTCTGGCTGGCAAACAGAAGGAGAACTTCTACTCCAGTGCATCAGCAGAACCAATTCTCCCCACTGATGTCAGCAGTAATCTCAGCAAACAGTGCATTGACTGTGAACCAAACCAAACCAAATTCCAGCTGACTGGCTGCACAAAACAATGATTTTTTTCCCCCTTTCCCATCCCTCAGCACATTCTGGAGCGAGTCCTCCTTTGTTTCAAGGTTTAGCTTTGACAGGGAGTCATTGACTCAACAGGAAAGGAGCTTGCACTACATAAACCAAGAAACATCTCAGGGGCTGGCATGAAACACGAGGAAATTCCTGCAGGATCACAATATTGAAAATATTGCCCTGGAGCAGAGCCAGAGCAGTGAGATTCCTGCCTGATGTACCTGTTTCACATTGTAGCCAGTCTTTGCACTGGTCTCAATGAACATCACATTCAGCTCTTTGGCTCTCTGTTCCCCTTCCTCTGTGGTGATTTGCCTGCACAAAGGTGGAAAAGAGACACAAGAACAGAAGGAAGAGTTAGAGATGGCTGGCAGGGAGTTGCTGCTGCCCCTCCAAGAGGGTACAGCCCACCTCAGGACCCTGGAGGCTTCACCACCCCCAGGTCTTCCAGCTGGGAGTGAAACCACCTCAGGGAAGCTCCCCAGGGAACCCCTGGAGTTGTGGCAGATGAGCAGCACAGGATGAAGCCTATGCAGAACATCTGAGCCTCATCCACAGCATTCCAGGCAAGGAAAAATCCCCACATTGAGACAGGGAGTTTCCCAAATCTAACAGAGGGAATGTTGTGAGGTGACACAAAGATTCCAGAAAGGCTCCAGCAGCTGGGACAGTGCAGCAGCTTGGGGACAAGCACCTGGAACTGCCCCTCTGTGTCCCATTAAGTGCTGCTTTAGCACTGCTTTCAACACACAGCACATTCAGCTCCTGGGCTTTTCCCTCACCCTCCTCTACAGAAACCTGTCTGCAGTAATGAGAACAAATCACAGAGCAGAAAAACCAAACCAAAGCAAAAGAGCCCAAAAATGAGAGAAAGGAAACTGCAGGGAGAAAGAAAAAACCAACAACAAAAAAAAACCAGCCACCAACTGAAGCAACATTGAGGGGAATGAAAAACTTAACAGGCTGCACTGAACAGGAACAGGGCTATTTTTAGTGCTGCTTTTTGGCCTCAGAATTTGCCTCATCCCTGGTTTTTATCAGAGGATGAATGGCTTCCCTGTATTCTGCCTCAAAAAAAAAAAAAAAAAAAAAAAAAAAAGTCACCTTTGTGACACCAAAGGTGGCTTTGTCCAGCCTTTACAGGCACAGAATTTCAGCCTCACACAACCCCAAGGTCCTTTGAAAAGAAAGGCAGGGCAGCTCCTGTTACTGACACCTGGATATTCCCTTCCCCACCATTCCAAATTCCAGCCCACACCAGGACTACTGTCACATTCAGCTCCCAAAATAAGAATTTCCAGTGCTGCATGAACTTCAGCTGTAGCTGCTCCAAACAATTTTCTGGTATTTTTAATTCTTCCAGCAGTGCCAGGCCAGCTGTTGTGCACCATCAGGAAATACTCCAAGGCTGAAATGATCCCATTGGCCTTTCTAGTTTCACATGAAACTGGATTTTAAGAGGAATTAGAAATGCCAGGTTATTCAGTCAGGGAGCTGCAGTTATTCCCAGCTTCCAGGAGGGCATGGGAGAGGCTCAGTGGTCAAAATCCAGAGCTGGCTCAGGGACAACATCTTGAATTTTGCTTTTGTGAACAATTTCAGGGACAGATCATGAGTTCATCACACATGGAATTCCTAAGCAAAATTAACTGTGCATGTTTTTATTGTATTCCTGAAGCTCTGAGCACCAAGTTTTAGGAATATTTCCAAAGTGCAAGCTGTGGGACACCTCCAAAGGCTTCCCAGTGAAGTGGGAAACGTCAAATGGAATTATCCCTGCTTTTCCTGCTGAGCATGAAAACTAAAAACCTGCAGGGCTAACAGCCAGGGAGGTTGGGACACAAAACCACCAGAATGACCATGAGAAAATCCCATCACAACACATCCTGAAGGGATGTGTAACTGCAGGAGTGAATAAAGCAGGGGTTGGAATTAAAAATGTGGGAATGTCCCACAGTGGAACACTCAGATCACTCTGCTCATCATCCCAAGAAACAGAGTAAACTGATATTCAAATAAAAGCCAAGATTTGCTGAGAAAACATTAATTTCATCTATAAATTGTTCTCCTTTGATCAGGAAAATCTTGTCAACAGCCAAAGTACAAGAGTTTGATTTTTTTATGACTTTGCTGTGAGATCCAGGTGTTTCCCAGTTCTACCTTCCTGAGGTGATTTTCTGTGCATCAGATCAAAATCCCCCTGTGGTTTCAAGCCCTCACACATCCCCTGACAGCCAAAGCCCACATTTCTGGGATGTGTGAGGGTTGGAACTGCCTGGTTCACTCCATTCTCCCTTTGCCAACTGATTCTGGCACCACCCATTAAAATAAAAACCTTCCTTTATCTACACTGCTCCTGGTACCCTCCTAAGGAACAAAAATCTCTGAAAATATTCAACAAAATTATTGCTAAATCAACAATCCAGAGAAGGACTTGAAATAGGAACACAAAGTGAAGCCTGTGCTCTTCTAAGAGCCCATTACATTGGTTATTTTGGGTCATGTGCTGTATAAGTAAGAGTTCTAAAGCAAAATGCTTTATGGCACCTCCCAAAACATTAATCTGTGTCATTTTAGGAGTCTAATTAAATTCTTGGATCTTTCTTTGGAGGAAGTTTGGGTTTTGCTGATCTGGCTTCATTTCACACATCCACAAGCTCAGTGTGTGTTATGTATGACACAAAATTTATACTCAGAGAAATTCATACTTTTAGATCAATCCTCCAAAAGTTTGTGCTGCTTCTTAATGAGAAGAAACTGTGCCATGAACTTCCAGCTGCACGTGTAGGGAGAGTGAGGGAAATGAGCGGAAAATAGTGAAAATTAGCTGATTTCCTTGCTTTTACAGACAGCTTTTAGCCTTTACCTCAGTGTGAAAAGTAAAATCAGACAAAATACCCTACTGAGATAATGCTGCAGAGCCACTTAGGCAATTTTTTAGGCGGGTTTGTTTTAAACTATTTGTTGGACTGCAAAGGGAATAACTTTTGCTGAAATCAGAAATGGGAATTTCCTGACAAGCAAACAATGTTGTGTTTAAAACTAAGACTTGTTTGAAGCCCAGAGTGGCCCCAGTCCCTGGTGGCTCTGGGCAGGGCAGCAGGGCCCAGCTTCCCCCGTTACCTCTTGTCTGCCAGGTCGGTTTTGTTCCCCACCAACATGATGATGACATCACTGCCTCGCTCTGTCCTGACGTCATCGATCCACTTGGAGGTTTGCTGGAAAGAATTCAAGTCTGCAGGGGAGAATGAAATAGCAAAGCTGAGGACAGAACTCCTTTATGACAGGGAAAATGCTTCACTTGTACTCAGGTGCTTCTCCAAACCTCCCCACCCCACATCAATTATTTCCCGCCCAGACGGAAAGACAAGGAAGAGGTGAAAACATTTTGATTTTAATGACGTTTTTGCAGAACTTGTGGTTGTAACTTCTCAGTTCTGCTGTGTGGGGTGTTTCTACCAAGGACACAGCAGAGCACCCCTGCCCTGTGCTGCCACCAGGCCCCACTCACTTGTGATGTCATAGACCACGACGGCGATGGTGGAGTCGCGGATGTAGCTGGGGATGAGGCTGCGGAACCGCTCCTGCCCCGCCGTGTCCCAGAGCTGCAGCCGGACCTGCTGGGGCCAGCCCGGCCACCAGGGAGAGGAGAGACAGCAGGAAAACCCTTTAGGGAAAAGGCCACTTCCACACCCAACTGCAGCAGCTGAGGTGACCTTGTCATCTCACCCCAATCCACCCCAGCACAGCCATTTCCTGGATCTGAGCAAAAAGTGCTTTAATTCCCTCCTCTGCTTGCCCAGAGATGCTGCTATTCCCAAACATCTCTAGGATTTGGCTGCCACCTCATTACTGGGGGTAGCCAACAGCACAGCACTGATCTCCCAGGATTCTGGATGGGATCTCCACAGGACTCATAGCCTGGAGCATCTCTGATCAAAGCTTTTGGGGCAATTCCCCCAGGACAGACACCAGGCAGGAAAACAGCATCCAACCTCCAGCATGGAGCATCCATGTGATTGATGGCAGTGGGGGTATCCATGTCCCATTGGAGCAGTAATAACTTAAATTCCAGCAGACATGAAAGCAAGTGTTACACACTGCAGGGTTCAGGTGGTGCAAAGGGCATTGGGTTCTGCCTCCCAGAGCAGCACAGGAGTCACAAAAATGCTGGGCCACGAAGAGTTTGACTCCAAACACAAACTATTATTATTATATATTATTATATATCTCAGCTCCAAGGTCTGGGACCTGCCTGGCTGAACCAGCACTGCTCAAAAAACTCCCCAAACAAAAAGCTTTCCACACTAGGAGTGCCTCCTTTTCCTTCACCCCACAGTCCCTAAAAACCGGATTGCTCCTCATTCCCAACAGTTTCCTGGAGACATCCACTGGTTCCCAGTTTACAGCCACAAATAATCCCAGCAGGGAGGCAGAGAACTGGTTAATGAATCAGCTCATCAAGGCAAAAACAGCTTCTTCAGGACCAATCACTGCTTGTTTAGAAGAGGAAGAGAAGCTGACAGAGCCCAGGCCTGCAGTCAGATTCAAAACAACATCTTATCTCCATCAGGGAATGTCAGCTGACGCCCTGGGGCTTAAGGAAGATTAGGGTTTATAGTTAAAGCAATTAGCTCTTGCTTCATTTTGACGGCAGACTTGATTACAGGAGCAGAAGTCAGGGCTCTTCTCCATGCCAGGAAACTCAAGGTGAAAAAGTGGGAGCACCTGGGCAGTGTCACAGCAGAGCTGGCAGATCAGACTGGTCCCAACAGCTCCGGGACTCCCCAGGCTTCCACAGCCTCCCTGGACAGTGCTGCTACACTGGAATATTCCCCATGAAAATGCACCCAGGTGGTGACTGAACCACCCCAAACCTTCAGACTCACAGCAAAAGGCAACTGGAGGAAGCACCACAGAGCTGGCCCAGGTAATTTGTTTAATTTTCTAAATGTTATTAAATTTGTTTAATTTGTTTAATTTGTAATTTGTGCAGGGTAAAGTTATTTGAGAGAAGGTCTCCAGTGAGCCACACAGACACCCCTGAAGTGACCCAGGTTTGCTGCATTTCTACAAGTCCAGGTTTGTGTGCACCCATTTTAGAAGGGAAAATACAAATAACCACTGTGGGACATCAGGAATGAGCCCAGCCCCATTTAGGAACAACCTTCAAGAGGGGCCTGAGCTGAGTATGGACTCCCTCATGGATCTCTCCACCTGCATTTTGGGATGTCCAGGACATCAACAACAGCTAAACAATTCCACTGTGCCCCCAGAAGCACCTGAGCATGTCTCTTCTGCAACACAAGAAAACTTTAAACCTCTCAGTCACTAAGAACTGTGAAAAAATGAAATTATCTGCAAAGATCAGCCCGTTACTGAAGAACTATGAGATCTGCTGTCACTTAATTTCTTCTGACATAGCTGGGAGCTGTTAAGAACAGCCTGGACTGGCAAAATACTTCCAGCTGCCTAGGTAAACAGCATCCTGTAGCTGTACAGTGGGAAAAATGATGCCAAGCTGTGCATCCTGCCCCCCTGCCTCAGCCAGGAGAGTCCCCAGCACAGGCCACCACCTGCACATCTCTGTGCCCCCCAAACAGGCCAGTCTGACATCATTTGCACCAAGCCAGGAATTCCCCAGGACTTCTCTGGGAGAAATACCAGGAAATTATTTGCCCTAAACAGTGAGGATAAATCACAGTCTATTATTTGTTAAGCACTTCAGCCCAGCAGAGCAAAACAAACACCTGGTCCTCACTCTAAACTTGTTTGCAACAGAATAAAGCTGGGCCAGAGCTTTTCCATCTGTGCTGTTTTCTTTACTGAAATTCATATAAATCCTGATACTGTAGATTAACAAAACCCCCATCAGATCAAGTGGAATCAGTAACAAGGAGTTACAATGAAATAATTCTCTTCATAACTTCCTGTCTTGTATTAAAACATTCATGTCAAGAGTTACAGAGAATTTCCCTCTAAGCTTGTTTGTTCTTTAGAAGTTGTGGTTGTTGCATCTCTCCTCTTTCAAAAGCTCTCTCGTGAGTCTCCAGGTCTCTTTTCCAACAAAATGGGAATCTTGAATCCTCCTAAGTCACTCCACAGCTTCTGTTTAAAAGGCTCTTATTTTGTTTTACCTACTCTGACAACGTTCCTTTGCTTTGGCACCTGAACCTGCTACTTGTATAACCTCTCTCTTACCCAGAAATGAAAAAGAAAAATAATTTTGAAGTTAAAAAAATAAAATAAAAAAAACCATAACAGAAAACCAGTAAAGCTTTCCAAAGGCTACCAACAACCAGCACAGACACAGGAATTCCCAATCCCTGCCAACACCCACAGGTGGCTGATGGGCTATTTTAGCTCTTTTTGGGTACCACCACCATTTCCAGAGTAAAGATTTGTGTTAAAAGCAAGGTCCCTGCAGACCCTGGGCTCGATACCTACTTGTGATGTCAAAGACAATGAGAGCCACAGCAGAGTCACGGGTGGAGCTGGGAATGAGGAACCTCTCCTGGCCGGCTGTGTCCCACAGCTGCAGCCTGATCTGGGAAATGGAAAAGTGCAGGGGAAGGGGAAGGGGAACAGCAGGAAAATGGAGAACAAAACCAAAACTCAAGTGAAATCAAAATAAATAAATAAAAATAAGTTGCAAAGCAAAACTAAGGCAACAAAAGGAAAGTTCAAATGGAACAGAAATGTGAAAAGAGGCAGCGACACTTCCCGAGGTCAGGGAACATCCCTCCCTCCACACACCCAGGAACACCTCACACACTCCAACACCAGAAACTGGGAGAGCCCTAAATCCCTCCTCATGGCACCAGCCAACAAGGGAAATGCACAGCCAGGCCTCAGGGATCCTGCCACAACAGCCACACAAGCAGCTGGCCAGATGTGGGACTCCTGACCCTCAGGACCACCTCAGCCTGGCCTGGATGATCCCACTGGAAAACCAGAGGTGGTGGAACCCCCAACAGCAACCACCCTCCAGGCTGGCTTCTCCTGCACTGCAATCCAACCAGGCTGGGATGACATGGACACACAGAGAAGGAAGAACTGCTCAGTCTGTCAGGAGTGAGGGGAACTGGCACATGGATGTGGCTCCTGACATCCAGGACTGAGGATGGGGCTTCTGGTGGCTCCAGCCCACTTAATGCCACAAATCCCAATGCTGGGAATGTCACACAGCTGCCCTTGCTGGGAGATGGTTTTAATGAACCAAATTCCACATGTATTTCATGGAATCCCAGAATGGTTTGGGTTAAATGGGATCTTAAAGGTCATCCCATTCCACCCCTGCCATGGGCAGGGACACCTTCCACTATCCCAGCTTGCTCCAAGCCCTGTCCAACCCGGCCTTGGACCCTTCCAGGGATGAGGATTCCTTCTGCTGGCTTTTGCTGGAAGGCCATATCAAATCCACCACAGCACACAAACCAGCTGGAGGCTCAGCATTCCTCATTTCCAGCCCAGAAATCAAAGCCTGTTGCAAAATCCAGCATTAACCACATCTGAGAAACTATTCCAGTGTCTCAATTTTCTCAGCTTGTTTGCTTGTATTTGTCCCTCCTCTTATCTACACTCCACACCTCTGTTATCTGAACAGGCTTTATGGGCTCTGTGGACCACTTACATAACCACGAAAGCTCACAGCATTCCAACATTGGGAGGAAAATGGGATTTTCTGGATAGCAGGGCAGCAGGTGAATGACATCTGGACTTACACAACCAGAGAAACCTACACCACTATAACAGCACACAGGCATCCACAGGTGTCCAGCAGCATTCCCAGGATCTTAAGGAAGGGCTAAGGAAGAGGGAATCATTGGTAAAATGATTAAGGAAGGGCTTTTCTAAGAGGGAATCATTGGTAAAAAAGCAGAGAAACTCTCAGAAAACTCAGCACACAGAATGGGAAGAGACTGCTTTGGAAGCAGCAGGCCCAAAGCTCCACACAGGAGTGTTCCCTGCTCCCCACAGCTCTGTCACACTCCTCACACAGCAGTAAAATGGGAAAAAGGCAAATACTGGCAAAACACAAGCAAACCCACAAGTACTGAGTGGAAATCCAGGAGAAGGGAGTGAGAGGTGTCTGTGCAAACAGGAATCTCATGCAGGCTAAATCCCAAATTGCTTTATTGCAGTAGGTCAGAGCTGTGTTACCACAGGAACTTCCTAGGAGGAGGAACAAGGTCTAATCATGAAGGACATCAAGACTTGGGACACCAACTCCTTGGCTTTTTATTGGCTTCAGGAGCTGCACTGCATGAGCCACGTGGGTCCTTTCCAGCTCAGAATATTCTGTGATACCTGAGGTCTGCTCAGCCCTTTTTTCATCCTGACAATCCCAGAGGCAGAGCTGCAAATTCAGGGAGCAAACTGCACCTAAAGCAGGTCCACACAAGAGGCAGCACGTTCCCTGGGATGGGGCCATTATCCAGCCCCAATTTTCCATGGATGATTTTGACTTCCTGATAGAGACATCTTGTACCAGTGATGGGATTCAGCCAAGGCTGGTTCTCTGGAGGCTGCTGGGGGAATTCCAGCAGCTGCTGGAGGAAGAGCCAGGGGAAGGAGCCCTCCCAGCCCTGCCCCACTCACCGTGCGGTCCTCCAGGTACATTGTTTTGGACAGGAAGTCAATCCCAATGGTTGCCTGGAAAGAGGAGAAGCATTAGGAGCTGTGACTTGTCTTCCAGCATCCCCTTGCTGCACAAACTCTCAGAAATGCTCCCAAACTTGCTATGAAGCTGGTGAAGTGATTTGCCTTCAATTGCCTTCAAATGCCTTCAACTGAGGTGATAAAACCAAAGCAATCTGGGGATCTGCACCAGCTGCATTTCACAGCATTCCTCAACACTCCTCAGCTCCACAAGAACCTCTGAGTCTGGATTTTAACCTCAGACATTCCTGAATCTCCACACAGATCATATCTGAGCTGGCAGCTCCTTCTGGCCTGCCCCAGTTCAGTCTGGTAAGAATTATCTTGTTAGAAATACCCAAAAGGTAGTACACACGAGATCTATAAAATATGGGCAGCTGAAAGCTAAAAAGCCATGTTTATCCAGGCCCTTCCACTTCAGAATGTGCCCTCCCTTCCAGTGACATTCAGCAGCTTCATTTCCCAGGCAGGCCTGCATCCACTCCCATTCCCATTGCTACAGCAATTCCAGCACAAAGGCATTTCAAATAATGCACTGAGTTAGGTGCACTCCCAGGCACTTCAATCAAGGAGCTGTCCCAGCTCATCAAAACCCCAGGAGAGAGGAGAGAGATCCTGATGTAACAGATTTGAGTGTTTTAGGCAGATTATCCCCATTCTTAACAGACACAGCTGAATGTGTACCACTGGATAACCGTAAAGAGCAACACAGTCAGTTTTGGGAGGGAGAATTTATTTCTGGGAGGTCTATTTTCCAACCAGGCCATGGTTTATAACAATTACAACAAGCAATAAATAAATCTATGAGAGCATCTTACAAGTGTCAGGAAGAGAAAGGAAGCACAGGAGAAGAAAAAGCACAGGAAGCACAAGAGGATCCAGTTCCAGTGAGTGACTTGTCCTCGACTTCAAATCACCCCAATCTAACCCAGTAACTCTTCCAGGCTGAATTAAAAGATAAAGCCCTAATCTCATCTGCTTTACAGATATTTGATATTCCCATGAAATACTTCTGAGTGCCTTTGATGCAATTAATTCTTCCCCAAACCTTCAGGCCTCTTACACATCTTCTGCTTTTCATCTGCAGCCTCTTCATCCCCACCCCCCTCTTTGCCTGCCAAGACTTCCCTGGCTTTTCCTATCTTTAGTCCTTTAGTCAAAAAATAGTAATAAAAAAATTTGAGAGACAAAATATACCAAGCTGACTTCTGGCAGATCCATCTACACACTCCAGACTCAACCATTCTGACTGAAATGGAAGCTCTAAAGATAACAGAGACTAAGAATGTCAGAAGATGTTGGGTTTTTATTCATTCTCCATTTCCTGAGGCTCCCATACCCAGTACCAGAAATCCTGACCATAAAACAATGTTCTTCCCATTTTCCTCAAGGCTTCTCACAGGATCTACCCCACACCCAAAGGGGATCTAAACCTTGCTGCCTTTCTGGACCCTGCACTTCCTGACATCACACTGGGTGCTTTGATTTACCATTTTTTTAACCTATTATCTGATCTTGAAGTGACATATCATGGAGAAATGAGCTCTCAGGCATCAATTTGAACAGCAGGGTATAAATTCATTAATATAAATATATTTAAAAAGCAAATAAATACTATCACATACCTGGTAAGTATTGTCAAAACTGTCATACATAAACCTGGTGATCAGGGAGGTCTTCCCAACTACAAGAGAAGAGAAAAATTACTTTCAAGCAGCAGTGGGGGAAAAAAAAATAGCACTGCTTTGGGAGTGGCACTGATCTGACAGCAGCTGCCAATCTCAGGCCATTCCAGCTACACCTTCCTGGGAAACAGCCAGCTGGAAATTTCAGTCCCAAAATGACAGAGGCAGATCAATCTCTGCAGGTCCAAACTTAATCATGGAGATAACCTGGCCCTCAAATCAGGTGTGTTGATAACAAAGAACCGCTTGTTTGCTTTGGGCAAGCAATAAATCTGCTGTGTTACCCTGTTCTGCTCCTTATGTAATCCCCAAGTCTGGGACATAAACATCAAAACAGAGCAGGTGATATCCCAGATGCTGTTCTGCTGCCTCTGGCTGCGTGGAAAAGCAATATTCCACACTCCCATCCTTCCTTCGTAACAAGATTTTAGATACAGAGCAAACTCTGGTGGTTTGTTTCAAAACTTTAAATTTACATCTCCAAATATCATCACAAGACAAAGTGCAGAACTGACAATAAGTGAAAAACAAAGATAAAGCTCTAATTCTGGCTCAGGAAGCTGGAGGGAGCTGAGAAAAATTCAAAGGACATGGATAGAAGAGGAAAGAGGAATAAATTGCCTAAAAAGGTGGTGAAATTAGGAACACTGGAGAGGGTTAAAAACAGATTAGACAAATCTCTACCATCAGCAACGTCAATCCAGCATTGGAAAGGCTGGGAAATTAGAAAACTTCTGGAAATCCCTCCAAGACCTCCAGTTCCAGGCTGGAGGAGAAGGTGAGGAGCAATAACCCCACGATGGTTTGGGTTGGAAGGGACCTTAAAGCTCATCCAGTTCCACCCCCGTGGCGGGCAGGGACACCTTCCACAGCCCAGGTGGCTCCAAGCCCCGTCCAACGGGCCTTGGACACTCCCAGCGAGACAACACCAGGATTCCAAGGAAAACACACAACTCATCGGCCTGTTCCCAGGGAAGGGGCACGAAAGGGAGGCCATCTGAGCCTCCAAAACAAAACCCCCGCGGCTGCGAGGGAGGGAGGCCGCGGCCAGGGGGGCAGCGCAGCCGCCGGGAGCCCCCGCAGCTCTGGGGCCGCCTCCCGCACGGGCTGCGGGCGCACTG
>VZRH01000522.1:504888-524385 GCA_013397555.1 Urocynchramus pylzowi | reverse complement strand
ACGGCGACCGGAGCAGGGACGCGGCCATGGCAACGGCGAGGGCCGGGCTGCCGGGGAGGGCGGTCGCCATGGTGACGGGAGGGGGTTGCCATGGTGATGGGGAGGGCGGTTGCCGCGGCGACCGGGCGGCTCCGGGGCGAGGATGCTGCGGCGTGCGGCGGGATGTGCCCGGGTTGTGGCGGGGGTGGTGGAGCGGGATTGGAGCCGGCTGTACCCGGACGCAGCCGGCTGTAGCTTGGCTGGAGGCCGCTGTACCGGGGTGGTTGTAGTAGAACGGGTGTGGCTGTACCGGGATTGGACTGTAGGATGGATCCTGCGGCTGCAGCAGGATGCATCCAGCCTCACCGGGGATGGGCCCGGCTGTACCGGTCCTGCATCACCTCCTGCTCGCCCCCCCAGCACAACACGGAGCCTGCACCGGGCCACCGGGTGGGTTTATTGGTATCAATGTCACAGAGCTGTGCACAACATGTCACGGGCAGGTGACAGCCAGGCTGGGGACGCGCTCAGCCGGGGCCATTGCATCCCGCCCTGTCCCTGTCCCCGTGCTGGCACCCATGGGAACAGGGAGCACCGTGGGGCGTTCCAGCGTGGAAGGCCCGGGGGGAGCTGCAGCAGCTCTCACCACCACTACCAGGGCTTGGAGTGGGTGAGGAGGGGGACCTAGGGGGACTGTGGGGGCTGAGGGGGCTGTGCCAGGTGTGGCACAGTGGGGACACTACAGGCGGCTGCGTCCCAAAGTGGGGCTTAGCTCTCCTCTTTCTCAGCTTCCTCCTTCTCATCTTCATCATCCTTCTCTCCCTTGAGCTTCTGGCGAGCAAATTCCTCGATGACAATGTCCTCCTCGCTGGAAGGCAGAGCAGAGCACAGTGAGCCCACAGGAGGAGGGGAAATCCCTGCTGAGCCCAAACCCTGCTCCTAATGGGGACAGCACAGTGGTCACCCCGGCCCTGTCACCCCACTCAGGTCACTGTGAGGCACAGCCTTGCCCCAGCACACAAACCCAGGCCCCATCAGTGCGAGCCTGCATGACCCAGGAAGCTGAGCCTGCAGCTTCTGGTGGTTTTTCACACAATATTTTGCATTTCCAAGGGAAAACAAGGAAAGGAAAACAAAGAGCTGAGTTACCTCCTTGAGAAAGGTGAGCAGTGAGTGACAGCAAGGGAGAGCACAAAGTGAAAAGCAGGGGAGAAAACAGAAAAAAAGAGTCAGCAAAAGAGATTCCGAAAGCTTGGGAATGTGAAATGATTTGGCAAAACCTACATGGAGCCATGGTGGATACAGACCAAGAGATTTCCTCTTTGGAAGTTTAAATGTTCTCACTGAGCTGGGAAAGGGATGATGTGAAAGGGATAAGTGTGAAACCTGGAGTTGCAGCCTGGTTTTCCAGGCCCCAAATCCCAGTGCTCACATCCTATCCTACTGCAGGGTGTAAGCCAGACACAAAACCTTTGTCAGGGCCGTGGTGTCAGGAATGGATTTGGCACTGCAGATTCCCAGAGGAAAGAAGTCCCAGCTGTGCCTTCAGCTGGAAAAAGATGATTTGGGAGGGGAAGAGGCAGGGGCACAGGGATGTGACTTCCACAGCCCAGGGAACTCTGTGTGGGGACCAAGACCATGGAGACATCTTGGCCAGTGATGGCACTTGTGGCTGCCAGCTGCTTCTGAGGGACAGGGCAAGGCCTGGGCTTGCAGCTGCTGTGGCTGCAGCAAGGGGACTTGTCAAATAAACCCTGGGAGTTTGCAGAACACATCCCAATCCCAGGATTTGGTCTCTCCTGCTGCCTCTGGGAGTGGCTGCTGTGACACAGGCTCGGGGCTTTGAGAGCTGGGTGGTTTAATCCAAGGATGTGACCTCAAGCTGGGATATCACATCCATCTGTGATGGATCTGTGTGGTTTGTGTGTTAGAGGGAACATTGCTTTACCTTGGCTTAGCTGTATTCCAGTGACAAGCACAGCGAGAAAGGGATGGGGAGAGAAAAGATGTGCAGGTTAATACAGAAAGGACATTTCAACTGGCTCCTGTCCTCAATGCTTGGGTGTTTTCCTGGAAAGAGGGACAGTGGGAAGGGTGCTATGGGGAGGACATCTCCCACCCCACTCCAGGACACAGGATGGGTGCAGCACAGCTGGACAGCTGTGCCCATCCCAGGGGAAAGCTGCTCCCACCCTGCTCCAGGACAGCTGGACAGCTGTGCCCATCCCACAGAGGGCAGAGCAGGGCCCTTGGCACTGGGGCAGAGTTGTTTTCACTAGCTCCCCCCTGAACCAGAAGTGCCTCTTTCCTGCTGATTTTCGGCAGCATCTCACAAACAACTCACAGTCATCAGGCTTCGGGTGCATGAGGATCACGGGCATCTCCACCCCAACATCACTGGAAGGAAAAGCAGCTCTGTCAAGAATCCTGCCCAGCACAGCCCCACACTCAGCCCCACAGGCAGCTCCCCTTACCTGGCAGTGAGATCCCCCAGGATGCTGTGGCAGCAGGAGAGAAGGGACAGAAATGAGCCAAGGCAGAGGAGGGGAGGTGTTAGACTGTGCTTTGTACTGAGGTGGAAGATGGTTGATAACAGGGGTGCTGGGGTGGGGGTCAGAGAGCAGCCCAGTAACCCCAGGGGAGCAGGGCAGGGATGAGGAGGCCCATGGTGTGAGTGCCCTCTCATTTCCCCAGGGTACAAAACCCCCAGCACAGCCCGAGCTGATGAGCCCTGATTCCCCTGCCCATGGAGCCTCACCCTCCTCGGGACACCACCAGGTTGACCTTGACTTTGTAGGACACCAGGATGCCCAGCACCTCCTTGTCCATGCCGGGTCTCAGGCTAGGAAAAAGGCAGAGGGGGACAGTGAGAGGGCAGTGCTGCCTACAGACCCCATCCACTCCCCCCATGGCAGTGCCAGGGTTTATCTGTGTCCTGCAACATGTGGGGTGCACTGGGGTTTAGCAGGGGAGGAGAGCAGGAGAAGAGAGAGGGGGACACTTGTGAGAAGCCACAGAGCAGCTTCTGGAGACCCCTTCCAGCCCTGCTGGGGATTCTGAATTCTGAAGAGGGATTCAGGAGCTTTGAACAACATTGGAACTGGGAAGCTACATCTCTCCTATGGGATGGAGAGGTGACAATGTCACAATATCCCTCCATTTTCCAGCTGGATGGGGTGGGCTCAGGGGCCCTTGCTGGGAGCCCAGAGCAGGGGGAAGTGGTGGTGGGGAGCAGGGGGAGCCCACGCAGCTCTCACATGGTGGTGGAGGCCAGGTTGGTGTCCTCGTGCTTGAGTTTGCCGTCGAGAGCGAGGCCTCGCTTCTGGCGGTTCGACGAGAGCAGGGGGGTCACCGAGTACGTTTTGGAGAAGGTGGAATTGGCGGCCACAGTCTCACTGCAAGGGTGGGAGAGAAGAGCTCAGAGCCAGCCCCAGCCTGGGAGTGCTCAGCATCACTGCAGGCACCTGTGCAGGGCCAGCCCTGCCCTCCCCGTGCAGCTGCTGGGCCATTTCCTCCTTTCGTTCCCTCCTCTCTTTCCCCCCTACAACCACTTCTTTTTTCTCCCCACCACCTTTCTCCCTCCCTCCTCATTCTCAGCAGGGCAGAGGCTGTGTCTGGCCTCAAAAATGCAAAGTGAGGAGATGAAGAAGCCTGAGAGCAGCTGTGCAACTTCCCCAGAGACCTTCCCAGTCACCACCAGTTTGTGCTGGTGGGACGTGGTCCACAGCCTTCCCTGTCCTCTGCTTCCTCTGCACTTGCTCTTCTAACCTGGACACTTTTGCTGCTTGGTGTAAAACTGTCACATCCTCTGTCCCCATCTCTCTCCCATCCTCCTCCTCTTCCTCATTTCTCTTCCTCCCTCTCAGAAATGCCACTTCACCTCCAGCCCCTCGTCCCTTACTTTATCTCCTCGGTGCACACGGTCTTCGTGTATTTATCCAGGGAATACAGGACCACGTCTGTGATCTGATCCACTGCGGACAGACAAGGGGGAGCCGTGTTGGTGACATGGCAGGGCCTCACAGTTCCCATCTCTGGCAGTGATGGGTGCTGGGACATGTCCCTTCTGCCCCTCTCTTACCTGAGATCTTAATTTTTTTCACGACCTTGTTGGTGGTGTTGTTGATGTTGACGGTCACATTGATGGGGTCTCCGTGGTAGTAGATCTGCAAGGGGAAGAGGCTCAGTGATGTGACCAGAAATCTGGTCCTTGTCCCTGGTGGGGACAGCGTCCCTACTGACCTCCCTGTCCAGGGAAGCTTCGAGGTGCAGAGGCTTGTCTGACATCATGAACTGCCGGGTGGTCTCGGCTCTCGGGGCCGGCCCCGTCTGCAGCGGGGCGAACTGCACCTTGCGGATAATGAGGCGCACGGAGTTCCTGTGGGGACACAGGTGGCACCCCCAGTGTCCCCACAGCCTCAACAAGGGGTCACAGGGACTCTGTGGGGACTTCACTGTGTCTTCAGACAAAGGGTGAATGTTTCACCTGGCTCTTAGGATGTGACAAAGGGACCGGTGCCCCAGTTTCAGGCAGAGTTCCCCGTCCAAGCATGGCACAGGCTGACAGAAAGCCCTCAGCCTGACCCCTAAGCTGGTCACCCCAAAAAGATCCTGTGGTTTAGTTTTAGGGCCAAAAGGGGAAAAGGGATCCCCTGAAAATACCTCTTGTGAATTTTCTCCTCCAGATTTTCAGCACAAAATCCTTTGACCTCGAAGTCCACGCCACAGGCCTGGAGGAACATATGTGGTCACTGAGCAGGAGGGGCTCAGGCAGCTTTGGGTTCCTTTTCTTCCTTCCTTCCTCCACTGGATTCCCAGAGATCCTGGCTCTGGCTCCAACTATCCTCCCTTCCCACCCCTCACCCCATGGGCCATGAGAATCAATTCTCATTTTTAGCACCCCACACTCAACCCCTTCCCTGGGAGGATGGTCCAGGGGACACAGGCTGGGGACAGCAGCTCACCTTTCCCACATCATCTGGCCCAGGCTGCAGGGTGATGGAGCAGGGCAGGTTGGTGGCAATCTGAGCAGAGCAGGGAAAGAGAAAAAAAAGGGAATAAAGGGCGTGTTCAGAGCTGAGCCCTGCTGACACCACGGGGCCACACGGCCGGGAAGGGCTGAGCAGCCCCTACCTCAAAGGTGAAGGGGTAGGCGTTCTCCCCGAGCTTCTTCATCAGCTTCTCCTGCAGAGGAGTGAGGGTTTTGGGGGCCTGGTCTGGCACGGGGGGGTACAGCTGGGTGGTCAGCACGTAGATGTCCTTCCTGAAGGTCAGGCCGATCACGTCGAGGTCATCGCGGCCGTAGCGGAAGGCGCAGGTCAGCGTCACGTACACTGAGCCGGGCAGGAGAGGCACAGGGGAGCGAGGGAAGGCACAGGGGGTCAATAAACAGGCAAGGAAAACTGTTTCAAAAACTCTTCAGCAGAAATGAGACTTCCTCAGGCACTAAATACAAACAGGATCCCTCATGTCCTTTGCTGCCCCAACACAAGGAGCTGTAGGTGGCACTGAGCAGCTTTAACCTGAGCTCAGCCCAGGCTGCTGCTGAGCTTTGGGCTGGTTCCACCCCCTCCCCTCATGCTGTATTTCTGTATCAATACCTTTCCTGTCCTTTAGGTACTCCGGGTCGATCAGGCAGACACCATCTGCAAACAAGCAAAAGGAGAAGGACAGGTGAGCCCAACTGCCTGGGAAGATCTTTGCTAAAACACAGCTTTTTAAACCCAAATAATCCACTTTGCAGCTGGAAGGTGACTGAGAGGAGCTGCTGCCAAGGGGGATGGTGATGCCTCCTCCAGCAGTGTGTCTGGGTTGTTTTGCAAAGGGACTTTGTCCCCTTCCCCACTATTTTTCCTAATGGGGACGCGCTCAAAACATGGCATTTGCTCCTCCAGAGCTATTCCTCCTGCTCTACCAGCAGCCCACAACACTGGGACTGACCTCCCCAGCCTCTCCTGCCTGTACTTCGCCCTCAGTGCTGGGCACAGCCCCACTCACCTACAGATTCCACTGAATCCACGTTATCCACATAGTCTCTCTTCCCCAGGTAGAGGGAAAGCTGGAAACAGCACATGGGGAAAGGAAGGGAGGAAACAAGTTAATGTTTGCCATTGAATTGGCCCAAATTTCAAAGCCCTGAGTTGTGTCATGGGGTTTGTCACCAGGCTGGACCAGAATCACCCTGAAGGGGTCATATCAGGGTATTTTTAAATTTCTGTTTTAGAAAGCCAGCCCTGCAGTGGCATCGTGGCAGGTCCAGGAATCAATCAGATTTCAAAGGGAAGGCAGATCCAGCCCAGAGGGATCCCAGCACAGCCCTAACCTTGGGCTGGACACACGAGGGGACAGTGCACATCAGGGGACAGGGCACACAGACTCACCTTGCTGTTGGGGCTGGTCTTCTTGAAAACCCTGTGGAGAAAACAGAGACAGATATTTGGGATTGCCTTGGACAAGGCTGGATGGGGCACAGGGAGATGATGGGCGGCCCTACAGATGTGGTGCATCACCAAGAGCCACGCCAGAGTGTCCAGTCCCTGGGGAATTCCATGTCCTGCAAATTCAGGGCCAAACCCTCCTGTGGGGCTACCCCAGGTGTGCTCCTGAGCTCAGGGTGACCATGGAGGAGTGGGTGGATTCTGTGTCTTACGGGCAAGTGAGAAAGACCAACACAGAGCTCCACGACAGCTCCATGGGAGCTCACATTCCAGCCCCTGGGAGAAACTGCTGGGTCAAGCTGGGGTCTCACTTTCCCCCTCTGCTCCTGCCCTGCTCCATCCCAATTCCAGGTAAATAAATCAATAAAGATACTTACTTTGATCCATCTGCCATTTTAACTCAATGCAGGAATGTCCACGTGGAAATCTGTGGGGAGAAACAGGGAAAGGACTGGATGAGGTGCTGGGGAAGAAGCAACCCCAGCCATGGCCACCATCCAACATCCTGCACATCCCAGCAAACTGCAGAGCCCTCAGGATATGGCACTGCCACCTTTGCAGAGCTTGGGAGCTCCAGGTTTGGCTTTGGGGCAGCACTTGGGAGCTGAGCCAGCTCCTTATTCCTGGCCAAAAAGGTGATGAAGGGGGAGAGTGTTGCTCCAGAAAAGAGGAGACAAAGGGGTGATTCCCAATGGAGCAGGTTCAAGACAGGGAAAGGCAAGAAAATGAGCAAAAGGCCTTACAGAATCTCAGTTTTAATAGTTTTTCCTGTCTGCTGGAAATTGACTGTCATGGCTCAGTGGTAGGAATGGGCTTGTTTTGTCCTGTCACCCACAGGAAGGTGAGGAAAACCCAGGGAGAAAGGGAAGTTCAATTGCCCCATGGAAAGAGGGGTCTCAGGGCACAGGAGCCTCCATTCCCAACCCTTTATGGTGGGAGTGGGGCTGGAGCTGCCCAGCCCTGCCCAAGCTCTGCTAGCTCGAGCCTGTGTCCAGAAGGATTCTGTAAAGATCCCACTGATCACCAGCTGATTCTCCGGGATATTAAATGGGATGAGCTCAGCCTCTTAGGGATAGACAGCTCTGACATGAGCACAGCTTAAGCCCAGGCAGGATTTTAAGCCCCAGGGGCACGTGGACTGTGTTGCCTCTGAACACAACCTCAGGAAAGCTGGTGAGAGAGAAGAAATGGCCATGGAAGTGAGGGGATGATTCTCTTCCCCACAGGAAGACAAGAGATTAGTCCCAAGCTCAGGATCTTTGAGGTCCTTGGATGCTGTGGGATGTGAAGTCTGGGAATCCTCGCAGGGTGAGAAGGTGCAAAGGGAGTGGGAGCAGAGTTTGGCTCCCTCCAGACCCCAGGAATTGGGGATGAGGCAATGGAAGGTGGAGGGGAGAAGAGCTGAACTCCCGCTCTGCACCTCCCAAGCCCCAAAGAGGGAACTCAGACCTTCCCTGGCTTGGCTCAGCTGTCCCATGCCACTACCCGACCACTCCACCATGTCCTTTGGCCACACTGGAATCCTTTTCGTCCACATTTCCCTCATTTTTCAACTGGAAACCACCCTCCTTCCAGCCACAACCCAGCAGCAGTGTCCTTGTCCCGTTCTCCAAACCCTCAGAACCCCGAAGCCGTGGCAGGGCCCAGGCAGCAGAGCAGGCAGCACTCACCTGGCGGGCGGGCGGACGGACGGACAGACAGACAGACAGACAGACGTCGTCCTCTTCCTCTCCCAGCAGCTCCCAGTGCCACCCAGTCACTACAGGCTGCTTCCAGTGCTGCAGCTCCTTATATCCCCCCCGGCTGTCCCTCCCCTGGCACCTGATGTCGCCCACTCAGCCCCGGCGGGCTCTGGGGGGTGTGTGTCTGCGAGAGGGACTCGAGGGAAGAATCCTATTAGTTGATTAATTGGGGAGACGCTTCATGAGTAAGAGTGGGCTATAAATACATCTCTTGCTGGAGCCCTGGGAAAGCAGCTTAGAGGGATTGGCAAAGAGGGCTTAGGAGCAAGGTGATGGTAATTGAGGTGGAAGCTCTGCTCCTGGTGGGAAGGAGTGTGGATTCCCACAGGGGCTCTCTGCAGCTGCTCCCGTGGCGAGGGGAGATGGGATGGGTCTGGGCATGGGGTTGGATGGAGATGGCAGAGGAGGGACCAGCCTGGAGTTCTCCCTCCCCTTCCTGGCTGGATAACAGAAGGATGGAGGCACAGGCAGATCCCTCCATGGCCAAGGTGCCCATGTGGTTGCTCACCTAGAGGTGACCTGCCATGGCCCAGGGCACAGAGGACACCCTCCCCATGGGGACACTGCTGTCCAAGATGATGGGGTGAAGGCAGGATTCACCCTCCCTGAACCAAGAGGGAAGGACCAGCCACCCCTGGTGGGTGGGACACAGAGCTGTCACTGTCCCCAACACAGCCTGCCCAGCCCAGCATCATTTCATAACTCCAGGCTGGCCTTGCCTGACCCAATTAACACATCATTAACTCCAGGTTTGCTGCAGCAAAGAGAAGACTGTGGAAAGCCCAAAGTGGCTCTAACTTATGGCTGCCAGGCAAGCAGAATTCCCACTGCAACCCTGTTCTGGCCACAGCCATTGTGTGGGATACCCTCCTGTGGGAATGGCTCTAGGGATGGGGCACAGGGACAGCCCAGAGCAGCTACAAACTGCTCCAGCAAGTCCCCACTCATCCTCCTCACCTCCAGCACCACTCAAGCCCTTCCTTTGGAGCTGCACTTGGTTCTGGCTCAACCCCCAGCACTGGGATCAGGATATCCCTGTAGGAGCTGTGCCTCCTCCCAGGCCTCTGCATCAGCTCAACAACATTTATCACCTGGGTACCAACTCTTCCCAAACACAGCTCACCTGTTCCCCCATGGCCACTGGGAGCCACCATGCCATGCCATGCCATGCCATGCCCAGCAGCCCCACTGCCAGGGCTTTAGCTGCCAGCACACGTTCCCCAGGGCTGAGACTTGTGATCTCTTTAATTGCACACAGGAGAGCTGCTTAGGTTCCAGATTAATGGGTGCTATTTCTGCCACAGTCAGGGGGACACGTGAACTGTGACCTTCACACTGGCAGGTGAAAGAGGAGGAGGAGGAAAAGGAGGAGGAGACAGCCCCACTTGGACACCCAGGCCTGGCCAGGGCCCCCAGCACTGTGCCTGGGGCACCTAATCCTGAGCTTTGTTTATGGCTCTTCATTATGATCTTAATGAAAGCACTGTGACCAGGGCCACTCACTGGCTCTGCAGGGTCTGCACACTGTGGTGAGGTGGAGAGCAGGGCCCACCTTGGGTCCCTTCAGCTCAGCCTAATCCCAAGTGGGTGGATTCAGCCTTGCCCAAGCTGGGGAGCAGATAATTCCCCTCCCCAAAACAGTGGGGAGATGAACAGAGCCCACATCCCTTCCCACGCTCACCCTGGGCTCCAACCAAGCACCAGGGCAGGAAGCAGAGTTCAAAATAATAGGGAAATGAAAGAGGCTTCTTCCTTTTTCCTCTGTAATGAATGGCCAGAGGCTCCTCTCATCTCCTCATCCCACCATCCCTCCAGGTACACGCTCTGTGTGAAGCACAGCTCCAACAGCCACTTCCAGAGGGGCAGGACACAGCAGGTGTGGGGCTGGTGGAGCATGGTGGCTTCGTGTCACCCTGTTCTTCTGAGATTTTCTAAGCCTTCTGATGTTTACATTTTTGTAATGGAGTTTCTTACACACTTTCATGTAAATAATGATTGTTTGCATTCTTCTATGTAGGAGGAGAATTTTAATGGACTGTTAGTCTGACCAGTGTGGTTGGAAAGGTGGCAATGTCATCCTCCAATCCACTATCACTTTTAGAATTCTATAAAAGTTGAAATCTGAAAAATAAAGTGCTCTTCTGTGGTTCCTGTTCAGATGCTGGAACATCATATCTAAGTTGTGTTATTTTGTGTCACAGCTGTGACAGCTTCATCCCTCTGTCCCAACGGACAGTGCCCTGGAGCATCCTGCCTCCCCAGGGGAGGGCCATGGGGCCTCCTGCTCCTCTCCTGGAGGGAGCCTTGGTGCAGCCAGAGCCCCCAGCAGTCTGGCCCTGGTGTGGCCACATTGCCTTCCCAGCCTCACCTGTGCCCAGGTGCTGGCAGAGCCTCCAGGTGCCTCTGGCTGGGTCCCAGCTCGGCCTCTGGCACTGCACAGCACAGCACCTTACATAAACACTCACAGCAAGCACTGCTGATTCCCCAAAGCCCTTCAGAGCTCCTGGGCTTTCTCCCCTGATCCGGATTAAGCGGCATGGATGGCATTAATCAGGAGACAGGCACCTCCACGCCTGCCAGGAATTACTGCCCTGCTGTTAAGTAACGGGATGGAGCAGGACTGCTGGGATGGGGCTCCAGCAGGATGGGGGGCTCCAGCCCCACACCAACCTGCCACCTCTGTGTGTCCCCACAGCAGGTGCTGGGCAGAGTTGGACCTGCTGCTGTATGACCAGAGCACCGGCCCAACATCAGCTGGGTGGCCCAACATCAGCTGGGTGGCCCAGCTTCTCTCTGGTTCAGCCACAGGTTCCTCTAGGGGCTGGGAAGCCAGGAGGAAGCCTCACAGGGGGTTTTGGCACATCTGTGCTGCAGGGCTGGGGCAGGAGGGGGGGAACAGTCCCTCAGCACTGGCCCAGGGCTGCAGGGATGTGCAGTGGTGCCAAGGGTGGGGGACAGTCAGGAGTGTGGCTTGGCACAGCGCTCCGTCCTCATCCTTATCCTCATCCTCCTCCAGCAGGAATCTGCTTCTCCTTCTATCTCCTGAGCAGCTCTGGAGCTGCCAGGCACTTGGACAGCAGACGGTGACTGCTGCTCATCTGTAATTAATTGCTGTTAATCACCCTGGCAGCTCGAGCCACCACAGGCGTGTGGGCCCCGCTCGCTCCCGGCCACGAGCAGTAAAACCTGTGGGGCTGCAGCCAGGACCTGCGGTGCTGTCTGAACCCTGTCCTGCTGGGAATAGTCTCCTCCTTCCCGACCCCTTCCCGGAGCCCCCGAACCCAAATTCCCTCCCCGCTGCAGGCAGGGCACACCCAGGTGCGGTGACACGAGTGCCACTGCGGGTGCCCGGCGCCCGCAGCTCCGTCTCTCTCTGCCGAGGGCACAGCTGGGCCCCGAGGGGGGCAGCTCAAGCCCTGCCCACCACCCCAAACAGATTTCAGGGGCTTTCTGCCATCCTGCACCCCTGGCAGCGCCTTCTGCCAGGGTTCTGCCCATCCCAAGGAGGATGTGCAGGGAGCAGGCGGGGGCAGAGCGCGCTGCGGGACTGTCCCCGCTGTCCCCGCTGTCCCCGCTGTCCCGGCTCCCTGGCCCGGTAGCGGGGCTGGAGGAGGAGCGAGGAGGCCGCCCTGGGGCTGGGCAGAGCGCACAGAAGGAGGAAGAGCGCGGCCGCCGCGGCGCCGAGCGAGCGGCACCGTGGGACGGGGACGGAGGGCATGGCGGTGGGCACTGCGTGACCCCGAGCTGCCCCCCCGATGGGCAGCGTGGCGGGCAGGGGGCCGCTGTGACCCGCCGGGGGAAGCCCAGAGCATCCCGCTCGGCTGAGCCCCAAAAGCTCAGCTCGCTGCCCACAGCCCCCCACGAGAGCCACGGGAGCCCGCGCGGCGTCGCGGAGGGACGGTGAGTGTGTCGGGTGAGGTCGGACCCCTGGGTGCCACCAGCACGGCCTGTCCTCGCCGCCCAGCACGGCAGGATGCTGGCCCGGGGCCGCTTTTCCTGTGACCTCCCAACAGGAGAGATGCGCTGCGTGTTCCCTGCAGGCTTGAGGATCATCCGGACCCCCAGCCAGCCTCCCCCAGCTGCCCTCCCGGTGCTCCTGCCACGCTGCCCGGTCGCAGGGCACCCCTGTCCCATGAGCATCACCTCGGTGGCTCCCTGACACCCTCCGGGACCTGCAGCCAGCACCACGCTCGGGTAGCGGGGGCCCGGTGTCCCCACGCCATTCCCTCCTTCACCCCCCACCCCAGCAGCCCCCGGGAGTGCCAGCAGCCCCTGCTGAGCTGGATGTGGCGCTGGGACGGGGACACGGCCCGGCAGGATGGCGGCAGCGCGGTGGTACCACCGCGACATCAGCCAGGTGGTGGCCGAGGAGCTGCTGGCCAAGGCTGGGCGGGACGGCTCCTTCCTGGTGCGGGACAGCGAGTCGGTGAAGGGGGCATATGCCCTGTGCCTCCTGTGAGTCCCTGGCCCTCCTCTGCGTGTGGCTTCTGTGTCTTTGTCCCTTGCCTGCCTCCCTCTGTGCCTCCCCCTGCTCCAGGCGCTGCCCAGAGCTCATGGGGAGCCTTCTGCAGGGCTGTCACTGGGGTGGGCGGGGTGGCAGCCCCCTGGCACCGGGGTTTGAGTGATCCCCGGGTTGGGAGCAGGGTGAAGGTTGGGCCCACAGCCCTGCCCAGCACCATGGCTGCTGAATGGGTAACCCCAAATCCAGGGCACCCTGAGCTGGTTTGGGCTGCCTGCTGGCCTGTGAGCATCTCCCATGTTGGGGATCTGGGGCTGCAGCACCCAACATGGGGTCTCTTGCCATCCCCACACCTGGAACCAGGTGTGCAGCCCCTGAGAGCACTGCTGCCTGCACCCTTCTGCCCTGCACCCTTCTGCCCTGCTCCCTTCCTGCCCTGCACCCTTCCTGCCCTGCACCCTTCTGCCCTGCTCCCTTCCTGCCCTGCACTCTTCTGCCCTGCACCCTTCTGCTCTGCTCCCCTCCTGCCCTGCTCCCTTCCTGCCCTGCACCCTTCCTGCCCTGCACCCTTCTGCCCTGCTCCCTTCCTGCCCTGCACTCTTCTGCCCTGCACCCTTCTGCTCTGCTCCCCTCCTGCCCTGCTCCCTTCCTGCCCTGCACCCTTCCTGCCCTGCACCCTTCTGCCCTGCTCCCTTCCTGCCCTGCACTCTTCTGCCCTGCACCCTTCTGCTCTGCTCCCCTCCTGCCCTGCTCCCTTCCTGCCCTNCTGCCCTGCACCCTTCTGCCCTGCACCCTTCCTGCCTGCACCCTTCCTGCCCTGCACCCTTCCTGCCCTGCACCCTTCCTGCCTGCCTGTCACACGTGTGTGTGGGCAGGTTTGGCAGGATGCACCCCCTTTCCTTCACTGGCCTGGCTCTTTGTGCGGGACAAATTGCAAATTTGGGCCCTGGGGGTGCAGGGCATGAGAATCCAGAGTCCAGGCTGGTGGCACAGGACGGTGGCACGGGCAGGGTGTGCACTGGCCCCGCAGGCAGCGTGGCAAAGCCACGGCGCTGTGGGTAGCCCAACGAGCGCCGGGGGAGTCACGGCTGCCCCGGGCTGTTTGGGAGCGGGGGATGCTGCACATCCTCCCGCAGACTGCGAGCTGAGGGTGATGATTTAGCTCTAGAAACGCTCGCTCAGCTCCTCTCCCTGCACAGGGGACGGGCTGTTTGTCTCAGGGCTGGCCCCAGCGCTGCCACAGGGCAGGGGAATGGGGCCCTCACCCGCTCTCTGCAGCTTCCAGAGGCACGTCTACACCTACCGCATCCTCCCCGATGACGAGGGGCTGCTCTCCGTGCAGGTGGGTGCCCCCCCGGCCTGGGAGCTGGGTGTGGGCAGGATGCAGCTGTGCAGGGCCCCGGGGCTCGTCCCTGTCCCCGCTGAGGTGGCATCAGCATCAGCCTGTGGTTTGTTTTCTGCACGAGCTGCAGGATGCGGGCGCTTTGCAGCCACTCCCTCCGCACAGCATCCCGGCGCTGTCCCTTCCTGCCACGCACCCTGTCCCCTCCTGGCCACACAGAGCCAGCCCCGTGGTGCCTGTGCCCACACGGGCTCTGTCCTGCCCTCGCTTCAATGTCCCCTCAGGGTTTCTCCTCGTCCCCAGCTCTCCTCAGCTGCTCTTTCTGCCCCCTAAAAAGAACATCCTGGGTGCCCACAGGGAGAATCCCTGTCTGCTGAAGGAGGCTGATGTCTCCATGTTCCTCCATGCTCCTCACCCCATGGGTCCGGTGTCCAGCTGGCCCTTCCAACTCCCATTTTGAGGGACAGACCCACTGGACACAGCCGGACAGGACAGACCCACTGGACACAGCAGGCTGGGGCTGCCCTGGCAGAGGAGGGGATGTGACGGTTCTTCCCTCGCTCTGCCTCCCCAGACCATCCAGGGCATCCAAGCCAAGTGTTTCCGAACCCTCCCCGACCTGATCGGTGCCTACCAGCACCCCAACAACGGGCTGGTGACCCCCCTGCTGCATGCCGTGCACCGGCCGGGGCCGGAGGAGGACTCGGGTGAGCCGGGGAGGGGCCGGGGGCTGGGCCGGGCTGGGGGCGGGGAGGGTCCCTCTGAGCTGGTGACTCTGCCCGCAGACGGGGAGGATGCCCGAGGCTGGGAACACTCGGTGCCGTGTCCCGGCGCTCCCCCCTCCAGCCGGACGCACATCCCTCAGCAGCTGCACCAGAGGCTGCAGGAGCAGGTCCACAGCAGGTAACGCAGCCCTGGCCGCCCCGGGCGATGGGGTGGTCGTGTCCAAGGGGGATCTTCACGCCCACCCCTCTCCCAGCCCGGCCAGTGACTTCATGGGCTTCATGGCCGAGTACCTGACCCACCACGTGCCCGACCTGGAGGCTCTGTGCCACGGGCACCCGCAGCTGCGGCACCTCAGCACCGCACTGGCCACTGCCTGCCGGGCACTGCACAGGTCAGTGGCCTGGGGGCGGTGGGGCTGGAGCGGGGCCACCGCCCGGGACCACCCCCCTTGTCCCCGTCCCCGTTTGGTGGCTGAGTGTCGCGGCAAGGCACGGGAAACGCCCACAGCGCCCCTCGCAGCCCGTTCTCTCTTCCACTGCAGTGAGATCGACTTCACGCTGGCGGGTCTGGAGACCCTGGCCAGGGTGTTCGACCCCCCTGTGTCCCCTCGCAGCCCGGCCAGGGAGCAGGTGAGTGCCCCCACAGCCCCCAGGGACCAGGGCAGACCTGGGGCACAGCGAGGAACCCACCAGTCCAGTGCCACCGTGCTGCTCCAAAATGATCCATCCTCCCCTTCAGGGCTTCCTGAGCAGCGACCCAGACCTGGAGCTGCTCCTCAACAAGATCTCCACTGTCAACCACCTCCTCTCTTCGCTGGAGAAGAAGGTGCCTGACCCCAGTCATGGTGCAGGGGAAGGCACAGCTACCCCTCCTCTAAATTAACCCCTCTGCCGCCCCAAGCTCCGCTGGCAGCACAGCCCAGGGCTCCCAGTTGTCCCAGTGTCCCCAGCACACTGCCCGTCTCTCTGGCAGGTGCTGAAGTCACTGCAGGAGACGGTGACAAGGCACAACCTGGCACTGCCCAGCGTGGCTGTGGCCCCCCTGCCAGCCGCCAGGCCCCTGGCCGTGCAGCACTTCGAGGTGAGGCTGGGGACACGGAGGGACCCCGGTGTCACTGCTGGGCGGGCGGGTGTGGGGACAACTCCAGAGCCACGTCCCCGTGTGCAGGTGAAGGTGGGCAAGTCCCAGCGTGCGGCCCTGACGGTGGACGTGGAGTCGGGGACAGTGACCGTCAGCAAGCGGGGCAGCGGCTCCCCGGAGGAGGTGATCCCACAGGATAAAAGTAAGGGGCTGCTGCCCTCCTGCTGGCTGCCAGTGGCATTCTTTGGGGCTGCAGGGGTCCCTGCCATAGGCCTGATGCCACCGGGATGGGCCACGTGCCCTGTCACACCCCAGCCCCGGTCCCACACGGCGCCCTGGTGGGAGTGGGGGCCACCATGCCCCCCTGACCCCATCACTCAGTCCTGCAGCTGATCAAGTACCAGAGTGTGCAGAGCAAGGTGAGGCTGGTGTGTGCCCGTGAGAACCAGAAGAGCCTGAGCAGGGATTTCATCTTCCCCAACGCGCGGGTGAGCGGCGCCGCCGTGCCCGCGGCGTGTCCTGGGGCGTGTGGGCCCTTGGGAATATGGGAAACAGCAAATCAGTGGTCTCAGCACTGAGACCGCCTCTGCAAGCTGGCTCCTACACCTGGGGGTGATGTCCACCTGAGCCTGGGGTGCTGTGCCCCCATCTCTCTAAGACACCCTCACCATCCTGCAGAAGCGAGAGGCTTTTTGCCAGCTGCTGCAGCTGATGAAGATCCAGCACTCCAACCTGGACGAGCCTGAGATCATCTCGGTGTATGTCGGGACGTGGAACATGGGTAAGGGGCCAGGAGAAGGTGGCCTTGCCCTGGGAGGCTGTTGTGGCTCTTTGTGAGCCTGGCTGGGTTTTGGGAGGTGTCTCAGGAAACCTCAGGTCCGAGCTGGTTGTCAGTTTGAGGAGGAGGCTGGAGAAGACACCAATCTGCTGCCATGGGCCTTGTCTGTTCTGTGGAGATCCACTCACTTGGAGGCTGTTGGGGAGGCAGAGGAACAGGGATATCACGAGGGTTTTGGGCTGTAAATCCCAGCACCAGTCTGGGATGGATCCGTGGGGCCGGCACGCTGCTTCCCACCCCGGCAGCTCCTGGAGACGGGCAGGGAGCAGCTCGGCATCCTGGCACGTCCCCTCTGTGTGACCCGTGTCCCTGCCCGCAGGCAGCACGCCCCCACCCCGCTCCCTGGCCTCCTGGCTGACCTCGAGGGGCTTGGGGCGCACGCAGGACGAGACCACGGCCTGCATCCCCCACGACATCTACGTCATCGGCACCCAGGAGAACTCCCTGGGCGACCGCGAGTGGGTCGAGTTCCTCCGCGCCTCCCTCAAGACCCTCATGGCCATCGACTACCGAGTGGTAACGGCGGGCACAGCCAGCCCCTGCCAGCCTGGGGGGCTGGGGACCAGCAGCCATCACCCCACGGCTGCTACCCCAACCCCCAGGTCCTCCCCCAGCCCAAATCAGCCCAGGGAACCTCCTGCGCCCCACGGACTCCCTGAGTGCTGTCCCCAGGAGTCAGGGTCACGCTGACCTGCCTGTGTGACCAGCCCCATGCTCCTGGCTGTGGGGCAGATGGGGGCCAGGCAGGCTGAGCCCCTGCCCCACCACAGGTGGCCCTGCAGTGCCTGTGGAGCATCAAGATGGTGGTGCTGGTGAAGCCGGAGCACCAGCGGCGCATCAGCCACGTCCACACCTCCAGCGTGAAAACCGGGATCGCCAACACGCTGGGTAGGGAGGGCGTGGACCAGGGAGATGAGCCTGGGGGAGGGGACAGCCTAAGGGACAGGACAGGACCTCTGGGCTCCCCCAGAACTCAGTGGTGGCACGTCCCTGCAGGGAACAAGGGAGCTGTGGGCGTCTCCTTCCTTTTCAACGGGACCTCCTTTGGCTTCGTCAACTGCCACCTGGCCTCTGGCAGCGAGAAGACCCACAGGTGATGCAGGGATGGAGAGGGTGGGGCTGGTGTTTCAGGGGGCTGGAGGAGCCCCGAGGGGCTGCAGGGTTGCCCCTGTCCCCACCTGGCAGGAACAGAATGAGAGTGAGGTGTCCCCGGGGTGGCTCATGCGGTGCTGCTGTCCCCCTGCAGGCGTAACCAGAACTACAGTGACATCCTGCACTCCCTGGCCCTGGGGGACAAACGTCTGGGGGGCTTCGACCTCACCCTGCGCTTCACCCACCTCTTCTGGTTCGGGGACCTCAACTACCGCCTGGACATGGACGTGCAGGTGGGACCCTGCAGGGGCCAGGCTGGGGACAGCAGGGGGAGAGGAGCCTGGGGGGTCACTGTCCCTTCCCTGGCACAGGACATCCTCACCCACATCGTCAAGAAGGAGTTTCAAGCCCTCCTGGCTGTTGACCAGCTCAACCTGGAGCGGGAGAAGAACAAGGTGTTGCTGCAGTTCAGTGAGTGTGGGGACAAGGGCACTGCTCCTCCCACTGACACAGCGGCACCAGGGTCCCCACAGCCCTCCCCGTGTCACCCCCAGCTCTTGAGGTCCCCTCTCCTGGCCCAGCCCTGCATAAGGTGCTGAGAGCCTGGGGGATCTTGGCATGCATCGGGCCAGGGGTGCCAGCCATGGGTGTGAGCCTGCTGTGGGGACCATGACACCCAGGGGGACAGGCAGGGACCATGGCCCCCATGCCACCTGCGTGTCCTGATTCCAGGTGAGGGTGACATCTCCTTCCCTCCCACGTACCGGTACGAGCGGGGCACCAGGGACACCTACGTGTGGCAGAAGTCCAAGCCCACGGGGGTGAGTTCCAGAGGCCTCCCTGCAAGCAGGACACCTGTGGGGACAGGGACAGCAGGGTGCTGAGGGGGCTGCCTGGTGATGCTCAGTCCCCACAGCTCCATCAGCCCGTTCCCGACCAAAACAGGGTCTGGGCAGGACAGAACTCACTTTTTGGGGTGCTGGGATGCTCTTCTGGGCAGGGGGAGCAGACCTGAGAGGCCGCTGGGCCAGCTGCTTTCCCTGTCCCTAGGTGCGGATCAATGTCCCCTCGTGGTGTGACCGCATCCTGTGGAAGTCACACCCGGAGACCCACGTGGTGTGTAACTCCTACGGTGAGTGAGACCCCGGGGACACAGCAGCCAGGGGTGCCCAGTGCTGCCCAGGAGCCCAGGGCTCTGGGACCCTCCCCAAGCTGCCCCTCCTGCCATCCAGGCTGCACTGATGACATCGTGACCAGTGACCACTCGCCTGTCTTTGCCACCTTTGAGGTGGGAGTGACGTCGCAGTTTGTGCCCAAGGAGGGTAAGGGTTAGGGTCTGTCACCCCTCAGCTGGGTTTGGGGTGAGCCCTGGCCCACTCTGACCTGCCAGGACCTGCCTGCAGCTCCTGGCTCCGGCCCCGAGGCGCTGGCCTGCATCGAGTGGGAGAGCATCGAGGTGATCCTGAAAACCACCAGCCGCAGCAAGTGCTACATCGAGTTCCACTCCTACTGCCTGGAGGGTGAGGGGGTGCCTGGGCTGCTGGGCATGGCTGTGGGGGTGAGCGAGCCTGGCTGGAGCTGTGTGCCCCTCTGTCCCCCCCAGAGGTGCAGCAGAGTGGAGAGAACACCTCCCAGAACTGTGACATCCCTGGCTTCCTCAAGTTGGGCTGGTCCTCCAAGCATCTGCCCGTGGTGCGCAGCCCTGGAGCGTCCTCATCCCCATCCCTGCCTCTGTACCCTGAGCCCCAAGGGGAGCTGCAGCTGTCCCCACCCCCAGGACAGAGCCTCCCCGTGCCCCCTGC